>VDFB02289922.1:0-20577 GCA_007258455.2 Sequoia sempervirens | reverse complement strand
AAATGATTTATTGAAGATGCCATAGAAACTTTTGAGACAAGGCCTGTGTTATGCACGATGTGAGGTTAAAAAGAAGCCACCACGCAGAAGGAATGCCACGCACATCATAATGCATGGAGCTCGATGAGGGCAGATCTATTTGCAAAGGGAATTAAGAAGCCCCCGCGGTTTGGAGCAGGGCATGGACTTCCATCAAAACATAATGAATGGTGCCTGAAGCTGAAAGCAGGGGGTCGATGCAAATCTGCTCATGGGATCGAGTTGTTGACAAAGCTTTTGAAGCTTTCAAGTAAATACAAAAGAAATGGCCACCATGAATGCCTGCAAAAATTCCAGAGCATAGAGAATACCCGAGAAAATGAACTTAGGGCAAAAATATGAGAGCAAAGAAGCTGAGAGTTAATCTACAGTGGAGATTAAGGAGGTCAGATGCAACATAATCTGAGCCCTTCCCTGCCAGCTCGCGGGTTGAAGGTGCTCACTTCTTAAAACCCGCGAGATCAGCGTAGGGCTGACACGTGGCACTGGGCCCGGGTAAGGTCTTCATCGAGCGGCAAGTCTTCAATGCACGGGCGAGGAAATATTTCATGGGACCGATGGTTTTAATTTTTTTTAATGCTTTCATTTGAAGGGAGCAAAACATTTGAAATATAAATGTTGCCCGACTTTACCCCGTTGGCTCGCTGTTTTAAATTATGTGCGTGTTAAATCTGGCAAGATAGCGGGGTGTGAGAGAAGCAAATAAGAGGTGGGCCCCGTGAGTTTTAATGTGCCCGTAAAATCTTCAGGGAAAAATATTAAAGTGTGTAGAGGTATTTTATACAGTGAATAAAGCTGTGTGAGATATTTTATTCACCCGAAAGTATTTTTCACGGGTAGGGTGAATTTAATATTCATTTTATAAGTAAATGAGGGATGTTTTAAATAAACAATTTAAAACATAAAGTGTAAAGGGGAATGTTTTACTTTGACAAAGTAAAATAATGTGCTGCATAATAAAAGAACATAAATTAAAGCTTTTCACGGGGAGCATAATTGTTTTTCACACAACAAATGAAATAGAGATATTCTCACATGGCCAAATTTTATGTTGCAAGATAACTTGGACAAAGGCAAATGGAGAGGCAAATTCAGTTAGAGGAGAGAGGAGAGTCTTTTTCCAAATTGTTGATCAACGGTGAAGGATGCTTCCAGATGTCTCCAACAAATTGATTTCCTAGCTTCTTCTATTTTCTCTTATTCTCATTCTCCTCTCATTTTGATTCTAATTCTGGGGGTTCCAATTTTGGAAAGCTCTGCAAGGCAGGCAGAAGCTCTAGGTAGATTGTAATTCTAGGATGATTGTAGTTGAGTCATTGATTTGAAAGTGTGTGTTCTGAATTAAGCTTTCATGTTTATTTTAGTTGATAATTGTCTCCATGGCTGAGATGTACTGCTCTTTTGGATTCAAATAATAAAATTGTCTGAGTCTTTTCATGCACATTTGCTACATTAGAGTTATATCTATTGTTGCCTTCTATTTTGAGAATAATGTAATTTCTTTAATGAAGCACAAGTTGCATTTATTATTGCATTTTGTTCAAAGGACAATGTAATTGCTTCAACACATGTGACAGGAGTATTGTGTTTCAAGTGGATTTATAAGAAGAGTTATTGGATAAAACTTAAGTGGTCTGGTTGTCATAATGTGATAACATTTGCAAGGATCTTCAAAATATGTTTAACACTATAGGATGAAGGGTTGGTTATATGACTCCATAGCCCATTTCTTGGCACTGGTCCATTATCATGCTTCTGTTGTTTTCATTTTAGTCCCAATTCTTTAAAATCAAAATCATCTTAATTCTATGTTGTGAGTACTTGTGTTTGCCCTGTTCTCCATGCTAGTTTCTGAAATTCACTTAATGTCTTGCCAATATTGAGTGGTATTTTAGGTTTCTCGGCATATTTTGGGAGAGCATTATCTCTGTTAAGCAGGATTTTGTTAATTATGTGTTTGAATCTTTAGGTGTTGCTAAAGGGTCACCCCCTAGGTATTATAGAGCCTGAAGTGTAGGGGAAATGTGTTCTAATTCCATTTCTTGTCAGTTGCCCAAATCCCCCATTGAATCCGATCATCAGAAAGTGGCTAGTCTATAGGATTCACTGGTCTGGTGCAATTTGGAGTGCCAACAACGCACACCCTTCATCAAACATAGGGTAGGATTTATAATCTAAGTTATGTAAGAATTTGATTTGATGACCACCCAACTGATATTAGGCTAACGAGGTTTACTTGATGTTACATTGCTTGTTTTAAAGTTAGGGTTGCAACGTTGTTGGTTTAAAGATAAAACACTGTAACTTGATTGCAACTTAACTCCAAACTATCATTAAGAGTTATTTGCTTAAAGTTTACTGTGGGATGGTTGCAAACATAATGCTATTATCACATACATTAATGTAATTGGGTTTATATTAGTTACTATTGTTTAAGAACTTAGTGCTTTCTATATTCCCCAATTAGAACATCGACAAGATCATATGACGATAATATTAAAATCATTTCATACTTATTACTGTTAATAATATTAATATTAACTCTTATTATTAATATTAATATTTATATTGACGTGACAATTTTCACTAATATTATTTTTCATATAATTCTAAACAAAACCCAATTTGACATAAAAAGATATTTACTGTACTTTATATATAAATCACCAACAACTGCATCAGAGACCACCTTACCAGCAACCAAATCTTCATCAGGAACCACACCACCATGACCACCGAGAAGAGAATTCAAATTCAAACTAGGAACTCCCACCTCTTCACCAACAATCACCATTTTAATTCTTCCCTGTAGCTATTGTTGTTGCACACATGTAAATAACTCTAGTTGTCATATAGTTAGGTGGTACTTTTACTAGTATTGAGTTAAAATTGTTCCATAAATCTTTAAAGCCGCATTGATTCTTCTAGAGCTACTTTGGTATTTTAGCCTTTTCATACACAGTCTTTGATATATTTTATATAAATAAAATCACTAGACTGGTTAGTAACACAATGATTAATTAGATTTTATTCTTGGTGCAAAAAAAATATTTTCAATATTCATTTGTTATTTCCCAATGAGAATATAATATTCCTCGTGAATCTAGAATATAACCAATCTAACTGTAGATAATATAATGATCATTAACAAGGAGGTCATACGATGTTTTCATGATCACAAGTATGAATAATTTTTCATGTTTCTTTAAAGGAAAAAAATTCATGTTATATAGTGATGATCCATAAAAAATTAAGCAATACCATTTCCAAGCTTGCTTCTTAGACAATTTATTAGTGATAGCCACTCATTATAAATAGGTGATATGATTTAGTTTTAGATATTTTTTATCCATGTCAATAATCAAGTTTTACTTAATACAATTCTAAATATTTGTACAACTATCTACATTTTCGTGTAAAAAGTGGAGGAACTAAATATTACCTAATTAAATTCCTTACTAGTTTTAACTTTACCAAATGATATTAAAGTATCTATTTATGAAGCTTCTCAATGTCACTAAATTTTAATGAGCTAATGATACAATAATTATTTTAATTATACTTAAAATAATTATAAGTTGTTAGGGAAGGTGTACATAAGTGGTACCTACCTCCTAGCAACTAGGCCAACAATGAGGCTGTGATACCAACATCATTTCTCTTCTCCTACTCTTCTCTCATGCCCCTCTTCTCAAAGAAACCTTTTCCTCCCTCAAAACCCAATTGCAAACCACCTTTTAATCTCCCTTTGAAGAGCCCTAACCATAACATTTTTTTTGAGGATTAAAAATAAATAAATAAATAACATAAAGCAATCTATTTTCCTATTTTCTCATGTTTCAAACTTGGTTTCACAAATTTCTCACGGGTTTGCACACCCACCCATAATTTATGACATTGAACATTTTTCCCCACACCTTCCTCTTGGGTTACCATGTTTATATGCACTTGGAGAATTTTGTACACATACTTAATAATAACATTTAACTTAGGGACACACAAAAATAATCTCATCACTTCATGACACCAAGTAGGATAGTAGGGGTTTTGGGTGATCTTCTCATTTTGTCCATTTCCAATTACATACCTACACACTTTTTCAAATGCTAGTACCCCAAAGGAATAATTAACCAAAGTGATGCATTCATAATTAATTCACCAAATAATTAAAGTGATGTATTCATAATTATTTCACCAATTTTATGATAGTAAAATTTACATACCTCGTCATATCAAGTTGTTTGACAATGTTAGGATCGTCATCACCTATTCTAAAAGAAATTTCAAATGCAAAATCCTTGCCACTCATCGTTAGAAAAATTACAAGTCTAACCTTTGAAATAATTAAAAAATAATTATTTGAATTCATATGACTTAATGTCTTAAGAATTATAATTCAAAATTCAAGCATTTGGTTCCAACTTACCTTCATCATTTATCCATTAACCTCATGTCTAATAAAAGTTTTTTTTTAATAGAAACCCGCACACTTTTAATAATGATGTACATGAGCATTCATTTGATATAAGATACTAGATGATACACTTTTTAATTAACTATATAGTTGAGTTCCTACACTAAAAGGATAATTTAAACTTAAGACATTTTACTATTGTACCCAATTTTTACCCCATTCTTCAATTCATAATTATTTAATTTATTCCTTCTTCCTATTGTTTTGAGTTCACCATGTAGTTCACCATCAATCCACTATGAATCACTTTGCATGCATCACAAGCAACCCTGTGTGACTTAATTCATAAAATATTTAATAAAATAAAATTACACAATCTATTCATTTAATTTGTCTAACCATAATAGCAAGACCTAACAAGGAAGAGTTAAGGACAACAACTGTTGCACATAGGATTGAGCCTTGCATCCATTGATACATTATTAAAATTCTTTGCTACTCAAACATATCCATGCCTTGGTGTATAGATAAAGAGGAATAATTTTCTTAGGGTTTATCTTTTTAGTCCATGATATCTCAACATTTGAATCATAGTTGCAAAATTTATCAATTTCATACTAACTACTATTAATTAATATATTACACCTTAGAAATTAGGGTTTTATAGGTTCCACACAGGGTGAGGTCTTACATCCCCCCCTTAGCTTTGACTTCCTCCTAGAAGTCACTAAGGTTCTAGTACATAGTTCCCACATAATATTATATCATTGTTGAAGGTAACTCTTATATCAAAAGGATGAACACATGAAGATTCACCATGTGGTCCACCAAAACACAAAGTCTAGCACAAACCAACCTCCTCCTAGAAACCGTCATGTCATCAATAGAAGCAAGGTGCCCAAAAGAGTTGACAATTCCTTTAAAGACTTACTCATTCCAATATTCTAGAGGAAAGTTTGGGAGCTTAATCCAAACTGAAGCTAAGTTGAAAAAACATTTAGAAAGGTCCATACATGGTTCCCAAGGTTATAAGGCTAAGGTTGAGCACCCAATTAACCACAAAACTTTAGAAAAGGCCATTATTAAGTCCTCTTCACATAAAAAGGAGAATGAGAAGAATCCTTTAGCCATGATTGCTACTTCCACTTGGCCCTTAAGGAACCATTTCTTCTGAACCCATGAGTGCACCACTTCAGTGTTTGGTGTGGGACCCAAAAAAAATTTGACCAACAAAAATTCTATCAAGGAAATGCTTTTCTGCACAATAAAGTCTAGGATAGAGAGAATTATTTCACCATAATCTATTGAAGAGAACACTTGGTTAAAATATGAAATACTTTTTCCTTTAGGTTTGGAGCTAAATAAATCCAACCAACATTGAGCCAAAAGAAAAGTTGGTCCCACAAAACTACTCTGACTATCAGTGGGAACCTCTACACCACTAATCTTAAGGGATATGTTAGAAAAGATGGTCTCCATAGTATAAATTCCTCGTGAATCATCCTTACCCAATACATTAAAAGGCACCTGACCCACCACATGGTCCTTGAAAGTAGGGAAAGGAATCTCCAACACCTTACTAACAACCAAACCACCCAAGGACACCACACTAACAACCAAACCACCACCTACCACATCTTTGACCACCTCATTAATAGCTAAATCACCAATAGCTGCATCAAAGATCACCTTACCAACAACCAAATCTTCATCAAGAACCACACCACCATGACCACAAAGAAGAGAATTCAAATTCAAACTAGGAACTCCCACCTCTTCACCAATGGTCACCATTTTAATTCTTCCCTGTAGCTATTGTTATTGCACACATGTAAATAAATCTAGTTGTCATATAGTTAGGTGGTACTTTTACTAGTATTGAGTTAAACTTGTTCCATGAGTCTTCAAAGGCACATTGATTCTTCTAGAGCTACATTGGTATTTTAGCCTTTTCATCAATAAACCATAGAAGATAGCTTTTTTGAAGTATTACTCCATCCATGGAATACCACCTACACCATTTATTTTGAATACATGGTCTTTAGTATATTTTATATAAATAAAATCACTAGACTGGTTAGTAACACAATGATTAATTAGATTTTATTCTTGGTGCAAAAAAAATATTTTCAATATTCATTTGTTATTTCCCAATGAGAATATAATATTCCTCGTGAATCTAGAATATAACCAATCTGACTGTAGATAATATAATGATCATTAACAAGGAGGTCATACGATGTTTTCATGATCACAAGTATGAATAATTTTTCATGTTTCTTTAAAGGAAAAAAATTCATGTTATATAGTGATGATCCATAAAAAATTAAGCAATACCATTTCCAAGCTTGCTTCTCAGACAATTTATTAGTGATAGCCACTCATTATAAATAGGTGATATGATTTAGTTTTAGATATTTTTTATCCATGTCAATAATCAAGTTTTACTTAATACAATTCTAAATATTTGTACAACTATCTACATTTTCGTGTAAAAAGTGGAGGAACTAAATATTACCTAATTAAATTCCTTACTAGTTTTAACTTTACCAAATGATATTAAAGTATCTATTTGTAAAATCTTCTTAATGTCACTAAATTTTAATGAGGTAATGATACAATAATTATTTTAATTATACTTCTATAATTTTTTAGGGAAAATTTATATATATATGATGGGAGAGGACCATAAAAACAATAATCTTATATAATTACTTTTCTTGTGAAAGAATATAAGATTCATATATTTTCTTAATAGAATCATCATTTAATGAACATATCCATCAATATAAACTTGATACAAGTGATTATATATCAATAAATAATATGGAACATAATACATATTCAATGGAAACTTTGGATCTTTTAAAAGAGCTGGACTTAAATAAAAGCATCAATAGTTTATCAAAAATATATCAAGCATTCCAATATTATTTTATCAAACCCATAATTAAAATTCTAGTATCATAACCATTTCATCTATAACCTACATAGATATAAAATAATGATGTGTCAATAGCTTTAAAATTTTCAACTTTTAATCATTTGTATTCTAGACATGAGATTTGAATTTTAAACTAACCGTTTTTCTCTTTTATTGAAATATATGACCCCATTTTCTAGTTTATAAGTTAGTACTATTTTAGATTAGTTTAAAGAAGAATGTATAATAACTGGTTTATAATTTTTACAATAACATTACTCTTAAGTAAACAAGTAGCTATTTTTCTTGCTTATATTGTAAAATTAGGTATTTAAAATAATTTGTGATAAATAATAAAGGCAATTTAGGATATTCAAAAAATGAATTGAAGGAAATGGGTATATTAAAATTCTATTAAAAAATAGCAATTTAACCATGCACCCAATCTATAGAACAATAAGCACTTGTGATTTAATGATGTAGATACCTATTTTTTAGGAAGATTTGTAAGTGTTTAGATTCAAACGAAGACTAATGGAAGCCATATCAAGGTGTAGCTAAATCAAAATTATAACTTATTGTAGGAGATGTGGTTCCTATCTAATCTAATATGCTCAAGTAGTCAATGATTGGATAGGTGGGAGGAGATTAGAAATGATAGGTAGCAGGTGTTTAGCTTCAAGCACTTTTCATATCAAACCGATAAGATTAATAATTAATGGAAGGTAAGGAACACTTCAACAATTAGCACTAATGCTATGTGCACTCTTGATAACAATTATGTGTTTACCCAATCATTTCATAATGTGAATTTGAGCATGGGAGCTCTTCACATCATGATATAAAGCTCTATATATCAATTTTGTATGGATAAGTTATGGGAATTGGTAGTGATCTTTCTATTAATCTACTATCTTTACCACTCAATTCACTTGATATCTTTCAAAGGTATGGGAAGGCTTAGACTAAATAGAATATTGATAGATGTAATACATGATTTACTAAGGGTGATGTCTTTATAGAATATTTATCATATATAAATACTCTTGGAGGAAGATGTTTATCTTGTTTAATGGTAAACAGGTAGATATGGGTTAAGATGCATATGAATTCAAGATTATAAAAATTGAATGTAAATAAAAAATTTGAGTAGAGATTAGAGAAAAAAATATTCTTATTTATACGAGATATTTCATATGATTAGTGATTTCATATGATGTTGTAATATTTCTTAATAGAATTAGACCAAAAAAAGGGCCTAAAAAATCATTGTTCCTTGGCAATTACTATGAAAATTATAGAGTTAATCACTATAAGTTTTTATCAAAAAAGTATTTTTTCATTCACTTCAAGGCTTTTTAAAATTAATATGTTGGTATGTAGAATTAGTAACCATCTTAATGTTGTTGAGTCTACTATATTTCTATATAGGGATCCTTTGAGATGCATATATGGTGATGATGAATTGTAAGCATAAAGGATTGTCTAAGAATATTATATTATTAATCTTTTAATTATCTAAAAGTTCACTTCAGAACTATCAAATCTAAATCTATTGATTATCAATTTCTAAGATATGTTCTTGAAGCTCTTGAAGATTACTTAACCATACTCACTTAATCCACATTACTGTTTTTTGTTATGGTTAACAATAATTTTGGACTCTTGTTTCCTCACATTTAAAATATCCATCTATGTTTATCCCTATGGGGTAAGCTGAACTTCCTTGTCATTTGATTTAAATAAAATTTATAAACTTAATGCCATCTTATCTCTATAGCAGTGTCAAGAGCACAAACATTATATATATTTCTAAAACATTACACTCCATGAAGTAGGAGTCACTATTTTTTTCTAGCATATATATAATTTGACCATCAAATATATAATCAACGTAATTATTATATTTTGAATAACATACACATGAAACTATTTAGGCTACATGAAGGGGTATGGAATATTTTGGGAAGGCACCAAACATAAATCATGGTGTAGCTAGAGAAAATTGATGGTGCCATGAAAAATGACCATCTTAACAAACTAAAATAAAGGTGTTATTCAAAGGTCATGAACATTGATTAATTACCAAGAATGGGTGTCCAAATTTATAGTGTTGCACTCTATTGCTCAAAATAATAAAACTTGGCCATTATATATGTGGCATAACCCATGACAACATGGTGCAAGGTATGAGTCAACCACCAATTAGAAAATTGGAAGTAATACTATTTCAAGTGAGAGTACATCTACCTAAGAACATAGATGGAATTGAATAAAAAAATAGACATTGAAGAAATTGTGTGAGCATATAAGGTAAATCAATTAACATGAAATTATTATGTAAACATGGCACAGAGTTTATACTATCCAACAAATAATAAACTAATGACACTATAGTTTGGAGGTTTAGAGCTACTTTGGGAAGCATAGGCATGGAAACTCTAAAAATACCTAGAGCATGGGAACAGTGCATATTATAGTTGATGCCAAGTTCTAATTTAATTCCAACATTAGAGAATAGGGCATGATAAGGTTGAAGGATTTTCCATTTCCTTCATTAGTAAAAATGGGAGACATAAGTTTACCATAAAATAGATTTGAATCAATTGTATATAGATCAAATTTATTTCATGGATGATTATGATCTTTGGGACAATTTCACATTGGTGAGATCTATAAAGAAATTTTTTGTATGTGACATATTATGTTCTTTGAGATATCAAGTTGATGTGGACAACATATTTAGCTGGACCCAATACAAGTTTAAGTTTTAGTGCTTTCTTACTGTAGTGTCCCTCTAGTTGCTACTATGTGTTTCAGTTTGCTTATGTTTGTTTGCTAGTTGTTTAGCTGATTTGGATACTATATTATAGTTCTTTTAGTTAGGATACATATGTTATGTTAGTTGTTATACTCTGAGGATGATATATTTCACATCATGATCATATGGTTATGTTCATGTAATGACATTACGATTGACATGTGTGTGTTATGGTTTATGTTGTTTCTGAGTTTTAATGAGGTTATCATGATGTAATTGTTGTTTATGATATAATGATGTTTGTTAGTCTTAGTGAAGGAGACAGTGTAGTATAACTCACTCGTGAGTACCCTACTACGATGCGAATCTTCTTCACGGTGTGTTTGTCGATATATGATTATATGTTTAACAATGTTGAAGGATGCAATTTGCAGATACCGGGCATTGTCTCCACCTGCTTGACAGGTTTGAACGTGCCCTAACCCAATGGAAATATATTGTTTTGAAGATAGTGTCAGGTCTGTCATTAGCCATCATTCTTCATTGAACGAGTATCTGTTTGTCACCCATCGTTGTTGTTTTGTCGTCTGGTTCCGTTATGTCATACTTGTTTTCGTCATGTTGGAAATCCACTGATTAATTAGTTTATTGGTTAATTGTTCAGTTATTGATTTAATTAATGATGCAGAAATATTAAATTGAAATATTGATGTGCAGATAATTTAATATTTGAATTGAATTATAATGTTATTTTATTTTAAAAGGGTTTTGATTAATTATATTAATTAAAAGATATATTTATTTAAATGTAATTGTTAGTTTTGCATAATATAATATTTATTTATTTATTGTGCAAGTTTAAAATTGTTTGAAAAAAGAAGAAGATATTAATGAACAGTTGTTTCAATAGAAGATATTAGAATATCTGAAAACTTGACTTTAAGTTAAAAATGTTATCTTGAGTGTTTATTTAGTTTGAACTAGATGATCAATTTGATTTGCATGCTGACTTTGAGTTAAGTTTGGCAATCATGAGTTAATTGGATTTGAATTAAAAATATTTTGGTTGTGCAAATTCATTCACGAGAAATTGATTTAAGGAATCGGTGCTCTTGGGAAATAAAGAATTTCAGGTCTACTGGTGTTGGCTTCTATCTCCAGGTTTTCTTCTTTTGCTTTAGCATTTTCTTGTATAGAAAGCTTCTATATGAATTTTATGTCATTTGATCTTTCTTGTGGTTGAATCTGTTTGTTGAATCATCTATAAAAACATCAAAAAGAATATTGTTGTCGATTAGAAGAGAAATAGATGAGAAAAAGTTTTAAGGAAAAGAAAATGATTAAAACCTAGTTGTAATAGAATTGGATTTATCTTCTTTCCTTTTGTACGTTGTATTTGTTGAATCACGAGCTCTTTAGGATCGGGGACATCCATCTCCATTATCAAATCCCCTGTAGCCAATCTAATTATAGTCTCTACTTTATGTTGCCATGCAAATTGCTTAATGGATTCTTTTAACTTTGGTTGCCATCCATCTCCTTTGTTGGGGCATGATTATGTTTGATATCTATTGTTATTTTATATGTATTGGGTGGGCTTCTAGTTTTTAGACTTTGTGATTGGTTTGGTTAGTAGTCGAATTCAATCTGTAGAATTTTATTATGATGTTTTCCATTGTATTTGGCTATAATTTATCTTTGGAATCGGTTCCTTAAACATTCCCTTACCCTCCAACATGGCCAGTCCGCTCTCTCTAAGTTTGATCTCTGGTTTTGTTTCTCCTTAGTTGGTGCCTGTGTAGGGCCTAAGTTATTTTTAATTGGTGACTTTAGTTTGCCTCCATTCCAGCCAGTTGTTTTGCTTGGGAGTTACAACAAATCCTCTTTGTATTGTGGCATTGTGTTATGTTCTGAATCATCAATCAATAGATTTAAGAGTGGCGCAGTATTCTGGTGTGAATTAAGGTTGTGTTTATCATCACTAAACTCCTGTTTAGCATTGACAACACTTTCCTTCTTTATCATTTTTCTGATTTCAGATTATTTCATTTAGCGTCATCAATAATCTCCTTGATTCCATTAGCAACCTGTTCCAGTTGCAACACTTGAGCATAGAAGGGTGCAAGCGTTTAAATAAACTCCCCGATTCATTGGCAACCTGTATTAGCTAAAGCACTTGAACATGGTAGGGTGTATAGTTTTAAATAAGCTCCTTGTTTCCTTACGCAACCTGTCACAGCGGAAACACTTTAAAATGGTAGGGCGTATAGATTTAAATAACCTTTTTGATTCTATTCACAACTCACGGAGGCAACGCTTGAACATAAGAGACTGTAGAGATTTTATCCTTACCTTTGAATGTGAATTTTAAGCAATATTCATGTAGATACAAACCGTATTCTTTGGATGATACTCTTATCCTTATACATGTTTGTGGTCTCTTTTGTAGAGTTACCTCTAGTTTTGTTGTTGCCTCTGGGAGTTTGTTAGTGATCATAAGATGTAGATACAGTCATGCCATTATGTAACTATCAGCCATGTGATGTTATGTACTATTCTCTTGTTTGTTTGATTGATTGGTGGACCTTTCATTATCTCCTATCACGGAGGGAGTGAACCTTAGGGTACCACATGGTTGGGAGGAACGTGCTTTTCCTCCATTGGGTTCCCTTGCAGGTTATATAGCTTGAGACAAGATTGTTCTTAACAAGTTTCTGGATTCACTTTGTTCATGGAGTTAGACACTGAGCGTGCTCATGTGAACGAGATGGACGACTGTACATGATCACCATCTTTATTGTATACTATCTTGATAGTTATATGAGGTTTTATTGTATTATGATCTTGATGTATCTTGAACATGTAATTAAACTTTATTATGAATATGCAATTTGATCATACGTTGTTGTAATGTTCAATCCTTATGTATTATGTCTTTGGTTTAAGGAAGTGATTTTCTTACTTGAGAATGGTTAAGTAGCAACGTCATGGAACTCTAAGGACGTATGTGTAGTTGTTCACTTTGTATTTATGTTGTTATCGAATGTCATCTTTTTAAAATTATGTGGTTATTTCATTATATTTGTGTTGTTCTCTGGGTTCCCTAGCGGGGTGTTACACTTACATCTACCAATAAATAAAATTCATAAAAAAAACCTTAATTGATGTCATTTCCCAAAAAAATATTGCTCAAAAAACCCAACATTTTTTTTAACATGGTTATAAAACATTAACAATTGACAACCATGTACTATACACATTATATGTTGATGTACAAATGACATCACCAGTGACATGCCACCCAAGAGTAGGGTGTGAGGATAATGAGGTTGGGTGTGCAAGGTCCATTGCGCACACTCTTAGATGAAAATCAAGTTGGCTCTAGACTTAGGTGGTACTGGGTTTACGTAATGCACCATTTAGTAAAACATTAATATACATGGGATTAATTATCATTCTAAAGTTAATACTATCACAATGTTGTGACGGTTGTACTAGAGTTATAATTTGGATGAATAAACTCTATTTTTAAGTTTTGCTATGATAATGGTAATAACTCTATTTTTAATGCTCATAAAAAAATCTCACCCATTAGTCTTTTTATTGAGATAACATTGTCTTGACAATTAATGTCAATATTTTTGCCACTAATTATTATCTAATAAGATTGATATTAATAACAATATTATTTTACAATAATAACATTTCTCTTTTATTGCTACAGTTATAACATCATTAGTTCAATATTATCTATTATAAAATTTATTATTTATTCTATCATACTTTTCCTTGGTGTTGATGGTCACACTCCCTAGTTCTCGTTAATTATTGGAAATCATTAATAAAATCTTGTAAAGTAATTTATTATTATTATATTTTTTACTTAATTAAATATTATATAATTATATATATGAATATATAAAAAATATATTTTTACATTCTTGTTATTTATTTTACTAATAATATTAACAAAGTAGTATTTTTTATCTCCTTTGATATTATTCTATACATTTATATACATATATTGGTATGAAGCTAGCTAACATTAATAATAGTAATTCTCATATTTACAATATTAAGATTATCATTTAAACCCAATGTATTCTTCCTACTAATGTATTTAAATTTAAAATAATATATTATGCATAAATTACCTTTAAGTTCCATAAAAAAACAGACATGCTGCAAATATGATATTTATTCAATAGATTAGTAACATTAATACTAGTAATTCTCATATCTACAATATTAAAATTATCATTTAAACAAAATGTATTCTTCTTACTAATGTATTTAAAATTTAATATAATATATTAATTTACAACCTTGAATTCTAGCAAAACAAAAATAAAATAATGATACCTAAGCAAGTGATTTTTAGCGTGCATTTGGAGAAACTTGGATAAAGGTGGATGTTGGAGGCTTATTTTCATGAAGGATGTTTGGATATTGTGTGCTTGGCTCTAGGGTTCAGATTGACTTGCTGAGATGAAAACCTCTGCAAGGACACCTTTCCTCGTGTGTGGAAGACCGCATTAGGAGAGGATTTGGAGGCTTCACACAAGAGCTTCATTTGTGCCTCATAGTTGCAGGTTATAGAGTTTAGCGTTGAAGATTTCCATCTTATTTTGATGTAGGATTGTGGTTTTGGATTTTTTAATCTTGGCTTTAATTTGGGTGATGTTTAAACACTTTTGGTGGAGAATTTCTTAATTTCTGGGCATTGATATTTAGAGCCTGAACCCTCTTTTCTACTCATATCTAGTTGGTGGATTTTATTTTCAATCTGGGCATTGTTTCTTAAGAAGCCCCTTTCTTAGGCGATTCCAACAAGTGTAAGAGGGCATTTTTTAGTGAAGGATTGAATTTTTTCTTCAACGTCACCCCCAACTGCTAGTCGTCTTTTACTTTTGGGAGTCACTTGATGTTGGTCAACCATGTAGGGTGTTGTATGTTATTTTCTATAGCAGGACAGTGAGAGGATATGTGTATTTTCTCTTGGGTTGTTTCAGACTGTGCGACTCAAACTTAGGATGAGTTTTCAGAAATTTTGGAGTTAAGAGAGACGTCCCAGCCTAGTTTGGAAAGAGTTTATGGCCTCCGTAAAGGGTGATGTATCTGCTCATTGAAAAAGTCACCAATCGGCTGCAAAGGGATTACTACCAAGTCTAAAAGCCTTTAATTTGAGATTGATATTATTTGGTATGATTGAAATAATAACGTTTCTTACAAATCTGATTATCACATCTTATGAAGTGTTCATTCTAGCATATTAGCATAGCTTTATATCATTGGTGAGGGACGAGTTCTTGAAGAGCTACATATTAGTTGCTAGGCATTGATAAGGGTGATCCCACAATAGTGGTTTACAATTTTTGGCCAAATTGGACACTCAAATTATTATTTTTAATTAAATATTCACATTCGGGCACCTATAGTGGATAAACCATGAGTAATTTGAAGATGATGCAAACTAGAGTCTCGTCACATTTTGTCTATAGATTCTAAAAATATTTTTTTCAAAAATTTTCAAATCAGATTGCAATTCTTTTTCTATCTCCCACGAAAACTAGTTTTTTTCAAAAAATAACATTTTTAAAAAGTGACGCACACTGTATAACACAACTTTTTTTCCATGAAGGATAAAATTCCAATTTATTCAAATTTAGATTTGTAACTCGATATCTAGTGCTTCCACTTGGTTAGATATTTTTTATTGAATATTTTTTTTAATCAATTTTGAAGTCAAACTAATTACAATTCAGACATACTTTGATTGTATACGCGTAAATTTTTTTTGTATATATCAAAATTCAATTTTTTTTTTGTTGGATCAAAGACTTCAATACCTAGTGCACTCATATTTTTCATTTTTTTTTGATAATTTGCTATTTTTCCACATGTACAGAACAAAGACCTTCATTCTCGATGAAAAACCTATGTCTAATAAAACTTAAAAATCAAATACATAATAAAACCAAAAGATATTAAAATTATATTCATTCAATAGCTCGTTCTGAGGACCACCTGATTCCAAATGGGTTTTTGAAGATCCCTCCATTTTCATCCTCAACCTAAGCTCCGAAGTGCCAAAATTTAGGTTTTTTTTGTGTCTCGGGGGGGATGTGGGATAAGTGGGGTTCGTACGAACCCCTTTGCTATGCATTTTTTTGTTGTTTTTTGGTGGTTAAATTCAAAGGGGTTCACTTGAACTAGGGTTCGAGCAAACCCCTTATGGGTTCAGTCGAACCAGTAGGTTCGTACGAACACCCAAATTCACTTTTTTTTCCTTGGGGTCATTTTTTGTGAGTTTTCCTTCCTCACTTGAATTATAAACCACTATTGTGGCTTCACTTGTAATCAAGTTTGAGTTACTCAAAATTTGATGTTTGATTATGTTCAAGAAAGACTATGACATTACTATTAAATAATCAGATTGGTTAAGCTTTTGAAAGTGTTCTTTGCAAGTGTATTTCTCTTCTTTCTTTATGCTCTTGTCTATGCATTTATGCACTATCAAACACATGCAAACTTATGATAAAACCATTCCAAAATCATTCTTAAGCAAAAAAAAACAACAAGCATTAAAAACAAAGAAGTCTTGGAGGTCACACAATAATTTATTACAGCAACTGACATATCTCAAAAAAAAAATTGGGGTTGTCCATTACAGTGGTATTAGAGCTAGAATAGACTTGTCATCTAGTGGGTTTATTTTTCTATGAGCCAGAGTGATAGAGAAAGGAGATATTCAGAGAGGAGTAGAAGAAAAGAAGAGAGTTTTTGGGAACATTGGTCATCTTCTAAAGAAGCGCAGCAAATAGAAACTTCATCCAGTGGGTCTTCTAACACAAGAAGCATGGGAGACAAGGATGAAAATGGGAATGAAAGAAATAACAGGAATGGGAGAAACGAAGAACCTCCAGACATAATGGAAATTTTACTTGACACTTTGGCTAGGGGACAACTAAGGGTAGCACAACACCAGGAAACAAATGAAAGGATAGCGGATTTGGTGCTCAAAATGGATCAATTGGGTCAAGGAAATAGGATAGGATAGCAAGGAGTTGGTAACCAAGGGGCTTTGGCAAGACCTCTTATGCCAAACTTTCCTTTGAGGATAGAAGCTCTGGTTAATCCAGAATTCACATTCTTGGAACAACAAGATCAGTTTAGATAGGATTGGGTGGATGCAAGACCTGATTTTCAGATGGATATTTGACTTTGAGACTATATTGACTTGAGGATGAGACACTCTAATCACAGGGGGAATAGAGACTAGAAATATGAACTATGAAAGAAAGTAGGGAAGTTCACACTTATTTCGATGGGTCCAGAAAAATGACAACAAGGGCGTGGGTACAAAAACTAGACACCTACTTCACACTAAATCCTATGCCAGAGCTTGAGTCTATTCAATATGCATTTATACACTTGGATGGTGTGGCTCATGAGTGGTGGTACAATGGAATGATAACTTTGGGTCATGCACAAATTAATTCCTATAGGGTGTTCACTGAAAGGCTAATTGAGAGATTTGATAAAAAAAGATCTCGAGTTGCACTTCAAGGAGTTAGCCCAACTCAAATAGTGGGGTTCTATAGATTCATAAATATCATAATTTCAAAAGCTTTTAGTGTTAGTAACTAACATTTTTGAGAGGAGGTTGATTGTATTATTCATTGATGGATTATCTGACCCCTTACGAGGTTGGATAAAGGCTTTTAACCCTCCTAGCCTTCAAGAAGCCATTAAAAAGGCCAGACACATGGAGACTTCAACATTTAAAAATAAATTTCAGTCAAAGGACCTATAGCTCAAGAAGGAAAAGGATAAGAAAATTGACATCAAAGAGCAAGAGCAGTGTAAGAAAAACTACACAAGGTTAGACACTGAGACTTTGAATGAACTTAGGAAGAAAGGATTATGTTTCACATGTAGAGAACCTTATACACAAGGCCACAAATGTGTTGTCAAGGAAAAGGCATTGTTAATAGAGTACCAATCTGGTGAAGAAAGTGAATCAAAAAAATCAGACCAACAAGCTAATTCCGATGAAATGGAGGTGGAAAAGACATCGAAGGGGAGTGATAAGTGGTTGGACCATGATGGGACATTTTCCCAACTTCATAGCTTCCATGAACATCAGTCTTTGCATATTAGAGGTGTGTTACAGGGGCAGCATATGTTAGCCTTGATTGATACAGGAGCTACTCATAACTTCATCATTGATGGTTTAGTGGTTTGAAGAGGACTTTAGAAACAGGAGGTTGGTGGGTTCAAGGTTATGGTGGTTGATGGTTTCACTATTTAGTGTAACAGGATGGTTCCCCAGTTGAGCATCCTATTGAGAGGACATGAAACTAAGGAGGACTTCTACGTGGTGAACATTGGAGACACATATGTAGTTATGGACATTCAATGGCTACGTTCTTTGGGGGAATTTACCTTGAACTTTCAGACATTAGAACTTAAATTCAAATCAGAAGGTAAGAATGTGGTTTTGAGAGGACTATCACAGAGTGGACCACGTGCAGAGTCTAACAAGGAGAAGGGAAAAGACAAGGCAACAACCTTTAATGCTTCTTTGGAGCTGTCTAGAGTTCTTGTGAATGCTAGTTTCATGTCGGGTAATGTTGTAAATGATAACACACCCCTCGTAGTTTGTACAGTTGAAAGTAATCAAGTTGAGGCCTTCAAAACAATAACCCAAGATGATTGCCACAGTGTACACAAAGAACAAAACAAACCACTTCCTGATACATGAAAACTTGATGAGATGGTACTTCTATTCAACAAAGAGCCAACATGGGATGAATTTACTTTTGATTATGGAGTTGCTCTAATTTCTATTCAATAATCAAGCATGGCTGATGGCATTAATGATGATTTTGGTCTTGATCTTGTTAGAGAGAACAAATCAAATTTATCTTTTCTTATAGTTGATCATGAGCCTAAATCAAGCAGTTTTGCTAATTTGGATTCACAATTAGATTTTGAGGGGGATCAACAATTGCTTTTTGATAATCCCTTATTTGAGATATGAGCTGATAGGGTATATGACAACCCACTTTTTGAGCTGGAAGATGAAATTACTCCTAGCTGTTGCACTACACTGGATGAAAATAGCAAGGTATGGGATCCAGGTGTAGCTTCTAGTAGTGAAGTGTTGACTCAAGAGTGGACTAGTGGGATTATTTCTAGCTTCAAAACCCAAGCAAATGTTCTAATAAACTTACATACGATTCCAATTGGTGACCAACAGCTGAGTTTTACCAGGTTGAGCTTAGGTGTCAGAGATGATTTGGTATTAGGGGATGACTCTTCAGCTTATATCTTGTCTCCTCCTACATATCCAGTGGAATCGTGGATTAATTATTGTTGCTTGCGCTTTCTTGAGTTGGTTATACAGTCCTTGCTCGATGAGATGATTGATTTTGAGTTGGGGCAACCGATAGTGAGTACCTTTCCAACTTCTGTGCTCCCATTATTTGCCTCCATTTTGGTGAGTGACGCTAAATACAATTATTTCATGGCGTGAGCATACTTTGCTACAGTTGATGGTTCACTGTTTGCAACAGTTTGGGCTAGGAGAGTACAGTCTAGGCACTTGGGGTTGGAAGTGATGTTCAGTATGACACAACCTCAACATGATAGTTCTTTCCTGAGGTTCACAGGGAATCTGGGATTCACATCGGGTTTAGAGCAGATGTTGTTTGGGATGTGAGAGTCAGTGTGGATTTTCTCAAGTTTACTCCGATAGCACCTTCATTTGGTTCTTTGGAGAGACTTATTTTTGAGGAATGGGTTGAGTTTGGTTGCTACATTTTCACTCTTCTTACAGGTGACATTCAGGAGACTTCAGGTGTTGATGCCTTACAGGACAGGGAGTTGAGCCATAAGAGCTATAGACCACCTAGACTTATTTGGGACCTGGGGATCATTTCAAGTTTCAACATGGTTTGGATGTGGATTGCAGGGCTCACTAGAATTGCTTGAGGACAAGCAATCTTTGGGAAGGGCAGACTATAATGTCCCCATTTCTACAACTTCTTTTAGCTGGGTTGATTCTGTCACACTTACTATCTTTAGTAAGTTATCTTTAGCAGGGGGTCTAGCACGGTGCTTCGGTCTTTGGAAAGCCTTTTCAAATGTTTTAGCTTCTCACAAGCTCAAGCTTTAGGACATTATTTACTATTTTTAGGACTTACCAAAAATAGTAAGTCAATTAGGGTTGACCGAACTTGGTCAAGATGGTCTCAACAGTACGAACTCAGTCAATACAAAGTTACTAAGGTTGAATCATTCAAAAATTTGAATAATGTTTCAAAAATGAGCTTTAATAAGGTAACTTTATATTATGCTATTGAGGGTCATAAGGGGACCATTTTGTACCATGGCACCTAGTTCAATGACTTAAAATCATTTTAAAGTGCTTTT
>VDFB02289921.1:0-22708 GCA_007258455.2 Sequoia sempervirens | reverse complement strand
TAGGTTGTTCCTATGGCAATGTTTGAACCAATAGACAATTGATGTACAAGATAGTATATTGTTCACTCAATAGTTTTCAACATGCCAAAGTTCTATTGAATTCTTTTGATTCATGAATGATTCAAGCCCTATGGCACCTTTGTGTTTTTATAGAATTGAAACACACATGATTTTCATCAAGAACTCTCTAGTGGTGTGCTTCATGAAGAATACTTGTCACAACCACTATGATTTCACATGATATTTCTTGTACTAATTTTGATTAAGATGTGGAAGTCTACAAAAGAGATCATAAGATTATATGAACTTGGTAGAATCAAAGAGTGCAAGTTAAGGGAGACGTTCTAAAATGTTTTTGTTGGTCTCATATACCCATTTCCTTCAATGTTTAATTCCTCACATTATTGTAACTTGGGATTAGATTGCAATGGTATAACAATTAGTCTTTCATAACTTAACTTCAACCATCAACTCATTACATGTCATCTTTGTTAATTTCATTTATAAGGCAAATTCATATTCCATATGAAGCAAATATTTTACCACAGCATTTCATTGAAAATGGTTATAACCACCATCCTTCATTTGAAAAATAATTATGATAGAAACATTGTGCAAGTAGATAATGACATTTATATATATATATATATCTTGACTCCAATTAGTGCATCTACCCAAGAGATGTAGTTTTTATGATCACTAAGGTTTCAAATGTGGTGTTGACAAATTGAATATTGTTATGCTTTAAAGATAATTAATTTCACATTTTGGAAGTGGTTGTAGATGAAGAGACTTTTTAAAGTGTTTTATAGTTGTTTTGATCAATAAAACACCATTACTAAATATGATTGAAATTATGAGGTTTTACTAGAATATAGAAGGGGACACTATTAGATAAGTTTGTTAGAAATAAGACTCGCTCTTAAAATATAAACAAACTCCAAGTTTAATTTTTTAGGGGAGAATTTTTTTGTAAAAAACAATTTATAAATTTGATTTGGTTAAGATTACTTATTTCATATATAAATATTTAAATAAATAATATAGTATATGCAAAATGTGATTCATCTTAAGACCAATATAGATAATATAGATTATATGATTAATAACTTTAACTTTGATGATAAAAAATTTGTCCATCTTATATACAAATAGCCACTACTAGTCTCAAATCCTCGTATCATTTACCAATGTCCTTTCTCTATGAGACCTGCAATTTAATTTACATGATATTGAATTATGCATATATCATATTGATATCAAGCAAATCCAATAAAGACATGGATGTATAGTAGCCACCTAGAGACTAGAGGTCTTTCGTACATGGAAAATGAAAACTAGGACAGACATATTAATATACTTATGCATCACATTATCTTCTTTCTTTAGCAATGTTTCCCTTCTTTTGATCTCTTAACGTTGGTAAGAAGATTCTTCTTAGGGTAATTGAGGTGCAAAATTTCTCCATCTATCATATAAAAATTTCAAAAAGTGCATATATTGCACTTAAATTTCAATATTTCATTATCCTAATCTTTTAGTTTAGTTAATAATAATATAATTTCATGTTCAAGTTTTCCTTTCTTTGAGCATTGTTCTAAAATAACTTTTTAATAGTTGATTTCATATTGTTTTAATTTTAATATTAAAATTAATGTTGTGCCGTCATTTTTAGGCTTCTTTTGAAATAAGAAAATATTTCAGTTTTACATATTATTTGTTAAGCTTCAATATTTGGATTTTCCATTAAAATAAGGGATCAATAATATGAGAACATATATTCAATTAACACAATGTCTTAATAACAAAGGGGATTTATTAGAGGTCTTGTTTTTTTGCTTTTTTGTTATTGACTATTACCTACCCCTATTATTTAAGTATTTAAAAATAATTTTATATAAAATAATTTTTTAATTTTTATTTTATTATCTTAAAGTTTTAAACATTTAGCATAAAGACATGATATTTCTATAGTCTATATAAGTGGTTGAGAATGCTTCTAGTCATACAAGTCATAGATGCAAAAAAAAACACCCACATAATTATTACCATAAGCATTTTTGTTAGTGTTGTTAATATGTTATTAATTAAGATAACTAATTTATTAGAAATAGAGTTTCCTTCTTAATAGAGTTATACCTCTTACTCAAACTCCATTATTATTATATAAATATTCACTCACCTTTATTATATTTTATTTTTCTTTCTTTTTTGTTTCTTCAAAAAAAGGGCTTAATTTCCCTATGGCATGATATTTTCTTCTTCTAATGGGTCTAATTTAGCCATAGGATGAAAGAATTGTTCTTGTTCATCAACTATAAATTAAATTAATCTATAGTTCTAGTATTCACAAATGAAATGAGTCTTAATTGTCTTTTATACCACTTGTCACATAGCGACACTACATGAGAAAAGGAGTAGTGAAATTTTAAAAACAAGATTTAAGGAAGAAAAAATGGGATATTGTAGAGACTAAGAAAAGAGAAGTTAAGGGGGTTTAAAGAAAAATAATCTAAGAAAAAGGGGAGAAGAAGTGGGCCACCACTCTAAGGTAAAAGAATTTCGTAAAATTAGCGAAAACAAGGGTTGAGTGTAGGAGAAGGTTTAAAATCCTTGCTAGTATTTGATGAAATCAAAAACATGGATTGTATTATTTGTATTTTAAATAATGTAATGGAGAGAAAAATATTCAAACTTTTGTTTGTGGTTTGTTCTTGTTTTCATGTGAATTTGAGCTTCATTCCCTACTAGTTTTTTTCTTGTTATTTAATCTTAGGATTTAATGGGAATGTGCTACCCCATATGAATCATGGGTTTGCAAGTGTTTTTTGCAAGGTGTTCTACAACAAATTCATTTCTTACTTGTACTAAATTTTGGGCCAATTATGTGTGGGAGTTGAACATGGACTTGCTTATAACAATTGTAGTTTCTAATTGTATTCTATTGCATGCAGTTTTAGGTGTATTTGCAAGTCATCCTTTTAAAAAAGAAAAGTCCTTGTTTCCATCTTATAGTGAGTGTTGAGTTACATGTTTGGTTTTGGTATTGGGCTACTTTGTGGGATCCTTGTTTAGTTAGGTCTCTTGCCTTCCATCACCATCACATTTTGAGAACATAGACACAATGAGAATATATTTGGTAGTCACTAGCTCAAAAGTTTATTAGTGGTTTATATTCCATCTCTCAATGCATCAACTCCACAACACTATGTGTTATATAAAATCCTTTCACCAAGCATATAGAATATGAAAAAAAATGTAATTGTTTCCTTAACATAGAAAACAATGATAGTATAGAAAATTGCATGATAGTTTTTCAAAATTTTCTCTTGGTTTTGACTGAGAAAATTGGATTGTATATTTTTGGCAAGCATGGAGGTGGAGGTACCTTCACATGGGTCCTCGTATACATTTATGGGGGGGCTACCCAAAAAAATGTTGGATTAAGAAGAATCTCAAGGCACTATTCCTTTAATGGATATTTTTAAATATCTTGCTCCTAAAAGTGGAGGGGTTTCATTTTTCTCATTGGAAGAGGGATTCTCCTTGAAGATTGAGAACAAAATCATAGATGAGCTTCTATCTAAGATGGACAATGTTCTAGTCGGAATTTGTTTTGGAAACAACCCACTATTAAGTTGGTTTGCAAGTGGATCATCTCTAAATGACATACTAAATGGAGTGCAAGGGCACTTTCCTTTTATTTTTCTCTCTCAAAGGAATCCTATACACATGTTCTAGTGAGTGGCCCCTGGTTTATTAGGAAACCATTCTCTCACTTTGCAAGTGGGAGCCTAGCTTTCACCTTGAAGTTGATCTTTCTACTATGACTCTAAATTGAGTTTATCTCCCTAGCCTCCCCCTAGAGTACTCAAATGAGGAGATCATTACAATAATCACTAATTCTTTTCGATATTTCTTGACTCTTGGCATCACAAGATGTAGAATTCAAGTGGTTTTAACAAGGTGTTTAAAATGTAGGTCTACAAAGTGCTTCACAATTCCATTATTTTGGAGTCAACTCTCAAACACTAGGCATAAAACATCCCATATGAAACTCATCCCCCTTTTTTCATAATATTCTAAAATAGGTCTCTTGATTAATGTTTGTCCTCACAAGGAAAAAGATGGGAGAAATAATGAAGATATAATGGAGAAAACCAAAGGAAAAGTGTGTTTCTACTGACGATGATGAGGAACCTCTACTACACTAGAGGAGTTTCTTTGTAGCACAAATGGTATATTAGAGGGTGAAATAAAGCCTCCTATTATTCCTTTAGTTGAATCATGATAACAAGGGAAGGGTGAGTTGGATTTTCCTACTAAAGGGTGCCCAAATAATAATGTTATGTGTTCCCCACCTACTGAGGTTGATGAAATAGGAAAAAAAGGAAGGGAAAGCTAGACCTTCCTACTAAAGGGTACACACTTGTTCATATTGCATGTTTTGTACCCAAAGTGATAAAAGGGGAAGGTATATGCCTTCAAGTGGAATATTGGTGGTGAAAACCCTTCCCTCTTCCCCACTAAGGCACCTCCAAAAGGAAGAGATAAAAAAGGAAGATGGAGACCCTTGTAGCCTTACCCTAAGCCCACAAGTAGGCAAATTGAAAGGCTCCAAAAAATTCAAAGATAAAATAAAAGTAGTGGATGTTGGAGCAAACTCTAAGCCCAAAAAAAGGTCCAATAGGGGAACAAAAAGGGAATTAGCTAATAGAAAATAAAAAATCCTAAAGCTGGCAATGCCTTGGGAAGGGGAAAAAAATGAAATTCACATCAAACATTACAAGGCTTATCCCTTGCTAATAGAATATCCTTAAGAATTGTCTAAAGGATATCAAATAGGACATTATGCTCCTTAGGAAAGAAAAATGAATTTAAATTCCTTTTCTTCTATAAGTGAGAAAATATGCGCTTTTGTGGAGTTTCAAGTTGTTGATTCAGAAGAAGTGTCGAGAGGATCATCACCATGTGGAACAATTCAATGTTGGAACTTGTACTCTTATTTCTAAACACGCATTTTTTTAATATTATTTTCAAGCAAAAAACATTGGTGATACTTGGATCTTGTCTAATATATGTTTTCCCAATACGAGACACCTTAGAAGAAATTTGGGGGAAATTCTAATTCTTTTCAAACAAAACTACCAAAATGAAATATTCCGAGCCAAATTTTTTCAATTTTCAAATTACAATCAGAAATGCAACACACCCGTTAGGGTTAGATAAATCAAACCAGCAGTTACAATATAACTCTTTTCCAAGAATGCGCACTCAATCTCAATAAAGAGAGGCCATACAAGTAAGAGGATCGCTTGCATATTAATCGTGAATCAGAATCGGAAGTAACTTAACTAAGAATGGTTTCATGACACAGCATATGGTCAGAGGGTCTTAATTGAAATGCTTATACAAAACTCTAACCAAGAATGCGCCGGCGAACGACGAGCATGTGGTCAGAGGATCCCTACCATCTAATATACCGAAAGCAAACTCAACACCAAGTATGTGCTACCCAATTCCAGAATGGAAATGAGGCGACCATATGGCGGAGCAATTACATGAAATACAATACTGGAAATGGAGCTCAACGCCAAGTATGTGCACTCCTATCCAAGATGAATAGGCGCTATCATATGACGGAGCAACTAAAAAGTAAATACAATAGATTGAGCAAGGATCAGTCTCTTCCACGAAATGTGGGAAATATAATAAAGAGCTTACAAATGTGAATATTGGTTGGTTAGTACTACTAACAGCCTTACAATATAATATATCTCCTGCAAGCACGATGGATTATAGTGATAATCAAACTGCTGAAATGTAGAGCTACTCCAGAATGATTAATATGACTAAGATAAACAATCCCAGCCCTATTAATAATTTTACTAAGTTTGATATGACAGATTCCATAGCGAATTGAAGGAAACGCAATTCCCACCTTAGCTGTTTATATTTCTTTACATTTTATATTTATAATTCGAATTAGTTGTAAATATTTTGGGCTGATAGCGATAGCTGAAGATGGATTAAGTAAATTTAAGCAAGACTTTATTGATGGAATTTACTTTGCATTTTATTGTCCCCAAATAAAATTCTGGAAACTTGTACATATGGTCGCCCTACATAGGAAAATAGATTGGAATAGTACCCAGAACAATATTATTTTTGTTTCTTGAGTTGTGAGTAAAAACAACCTACAGCCATACAAACCAGCAACTCTAAAATTGACAGAAAATACAATAACTCAACTACAGAATGTGAGAAGAACCAACTACAATGAAAGGAAACCAACTACAACTAAACCTCTCAACTAGTTGTTGTCTTTCAAGCAAGAAGTCGAGCCAAGGCTAGGAGGCATTCATTCCTCAAAGCAATCCCAAAGCCAATCCGGCAGCATAACTTTGCAAATTCATCAAATGCCAAAATGAGGACCCAAAGCTCCCTTTTATAATTTTTAGAGGACCCTCCAGAAGCTTCCAGAAGGTGCGCCCTAACTTCAAGATGTTTTTAGGGTTTTTGACTTGACCCATTCTTCCTTCAAAATGGCGTCCTTTTTCATGAAGGCAATTTTTCTTTAATTTAAAATTATCATTTCTCCAAAGTTGGCGTCCCTTTCCTCTTGAGCAATATTTGGCTTTAGAAATATTAAAATATTTCCTCCATGTGAAAATACCCTTCAATGTCCCCCTTTTAAAGACAATATTAATTCATGATGCTAGAACAAGGAATTATAATGTTAAATTATAACATTATAATATAAAATATCTTATATCACCATGGAAATGCATCAGAAGCCAAATTCAACCATACCGTCTGAACAGACTGCCAAAGTGGAGCCAACTAATTAGGAGTCAACAAGTCAACTGCTAAAAATAGAATTTACTAAAAATAGTAAATTCATGTAATTGCTCAGAATGTCGAACTAAAACCACCAATGCGAAGCTCTCAAAAAACCCAGAAGGAATCCGCAATCCAAGTTCAACAATTCCAAAAGAAGACTCCGCAAAAAGACGAAAACATCCTCCAAGAAGTTTGGAAACCCTAATTCGAGCTTCTGCTTAGCCTATGAGTTTCCAGAAATAGGCTAAATCCAAATGAAGAGCGTAGGGCTAAATTGGGGACATTACAGTCCGCCCTTCCCAAAATTGCTTGTCCTCAAGCAATGCCACCACAACTCTAAAAAAACTCAATCTGCACCAAACCAAACCAAGTATAATCCCAAGGTCCCATATGTGTCTGAAGGAGGACCCACCATGCTGATGCTGCACTACTCTGATCACAATAGTGAAACCATAGTGCCCAAGACACTCTGAATCTTCAAAATCAACAATGTCACTGTTTATCACAAACCCGGGCATTGGAAAAGATAGTCTACTCAACTCAAAATTGTAATCCCTGGCATATCTCCCCAAAGTATCTAACACAGCCAAAACTGCAAATGTGACCTCTCTAAATCTTCTTGCAAAGAGGAAAGCAATCCTTTGCAAGAGCTCATCAAACTCAAAACTCCACATGAATCGACTATGCCTCCCCTGAATTATTCTGATGCAACCACGAAGATTTCTGAAAAATTTTACAGTTCTCACTCCAAGAGCCTCAGAATGGTGAACCAAAGCATGTGAAAGATTGTTGTCTTGAACCCACACTGAGAGTAAACTGTCAAAGTTTACATCACAAACCTTCAAAAGATGAATTTGGAGAGTAGGAAAGGTGTGAAGGAACAAATAATTGTTGTTGATCAAGGCTGGGATCAGCGTAGTGCAATCTGATTCAAGCGTCCTACACAAAGGAAAACAACACCACTCAAATTCCCAAGTGTGAGCATGTGAGATGACCATCGAGCTGCAAGGTGACACCTCCAAAGTGGTTGGAAAACACGCTAGATCCATATCCATGAGAAAACTACCACTTCTTTGATCAGGAGTGATGAACCAACTCTCCTGAATGAGAGAAATGCAACATGTAAGGTGGCTGGTCTGCCTCAAACCAGCAAGCTCAAGTCTCAAAATCTGTCATGATCTTAGCTGAGAATCACTCTCAAGAGCAACCAATCGTTCATTTCTCCAATCCATACTCAAAATTCCTCTCCAACCCATTTGTTGGTGAACAAATAAACCCATCAAGTAGCAGACAAAGGAAGGAACAACATCAACAATTTTGGAAATTTGATCCTTATTCCTCCAATAGCCCTTTCCAAATGTAATAAGCTTTATCAAGCCAAGTTGAGGATCCCACGCACGGATACCCAACTGAAAATGATTTTCAACACAATGCAAGGTAATCTCAATGCATTCCCACGAGCTAGTAAGGATCAAGTGTATACTGAAGAGATTGATGCCTCCACTATTGAACCCTTGAAGCCTATCCATGAAAGTTTCAACAACATTGGAGCATGAAATATTAAATGACCTCAAATCCAATTCCAAAAATGGACTAATAAATTCCAAAGCATCATTCAACCAAAGAGATGGATTGACAAACATACAAACACCAAGTTCTGGTCCATCTTCCTTCCCTACTTCATGAGTAACAAAACTGAAACCTTTGCTCCTTGCTGCTGTAATGAAGTTACCAGCAGCTACCAAGTCTTGCTTTGTTAACTCCTTGGTGTCGAAGATGTTGAAATCTCCTTGAACCAACACTCCCCATGTGGAGACTCCATCCTCAAACCCACTTGTGCATTCATTATCGAAAGGCCTTGGAAGATTACTAATCACCAAAGGTGGTAACTCCTCGTGTAATGATATCAAAGCACCCATTGACTGGGGTTCATACTCTTCCTCATGCTTGGTCGCTTCACCACATGACTCATTTTTCAAATCAAAGAGAGGATTGTCATAAGTTGCTTCAACACCCACTTCAAAGAAAGGATTGTCAAAGACTTGGAAGTCCCCTTTTTCATCTTGCTGATCCAAATCTGCACATGCAACTTCTGATTTCCTTGTGAAACCTTCAAGATCAAACTCCTCTCGAAGACTATCAAGCTCGTCAATTACTTGCTTGATTTCTTCAACTCTTTGCTCATTCTCTTGCTTGCTAAAAAGTTTGAAATCAGCAAACCGGTCTTCAACCTCTGTTAGAGCCAACTGAGTTTCTTTCAACTTGTCCTTTGTTGATTTAAGCTCCAGAGTGAGCTCATCAACCAAACTCTCCTTTTCTTGGAAAACACTGAAGGACTTCTTTGCAAGTTCAATAGCACGATCCCGATCCTCCATCAAGTGTATGTAATCTGATTTCAACGCCTCCAAAGAGTCTCTGATGAGTTGCAAATTGAAAAGAGCAACTTCATCCTTAACTCCTCTTTTTCTCTCTTCAAGCTGAGCCTTCCAGTAGAGATCTTCAATCAAACTGTGAGTGCGATCAAATTGGGATAGAATTCGCACTTCCCTCTTAAAGGACTCTTTGTCTTGACCTTCCCACTCAAGAATATGCAAAGATGGCGGATTGCTGGTTGGCTGATTGTCAAAATCAGAACTTTGTTTTGTGTCTTTGCGGCCATCATAGCTGTTCCAGCTTCCGTGTCTTTCACCATCAACTAGAGGAGAATGCTCATTGTCATGAAAGGCATCATACTCCACAAAATCTTCAACCCATTGCTTGCAATCAGCTTCGTGCATTGATAAATCAGATTCGTGTTTAGTAACACCTTCAAACTCTCCATCTTCAAGAGCCATATGGTCTTCAAGCTCTTCTTCTTCATCACTGTCTTCTTGATCAAACATTATAGCAGCATCCAACTTGCTCAATGGATCATAGTCATCCGCTGTTCGGAAAGTTTCCGTAGAAACATTTTCTTCTTTAGTGGCTGCAACCACTTCAAAGAGATCATCATGGAGCTTCTTTGAACCCTTTTCTTCTTCAAAGACAACTTCCTCTTCAATGGCCACCTCATAGTTTGCCATGCAAACTGATTTTTGATCTTCATCTGGATCAAAGGGAAATTCATCCCACAAAGGTTCTTTATCATACCTTGGTGTCAACCAACCGGGATCCCAAATGGAAAAAGGTTGATTGTTTTGATCAAGAGAAAAGTACTCTTCATGCTTCTCTTGGAGTGTTGAGTCTTTGAATAGGTCACCAAGTAACTCACTTGAACTGATTTCTTCATAAGTCCTTCTCTCCAAGGGCTTAGTTTGATGCTCAAACCCAATGTCACTATCATAATGAAATGAAGAATCTTCATTGCCTGCTGTTTTGAAAACATCACTGTCATTATCTTCATCATGGGGAAGTATGTCATTGATTTCTTCATTAGCAGCCCAATGAATACCAAAGAGGTCTTCTTGGCTACTTGTCATACATTTGTCTAGTGAAAATTCTTGAGAGATTTGAACAGCAGCAAGAGGTGAATAATCCTTGACCAAATCCTCAACAAGAAGAGGTATAAACACATCAGAATCACCATTAACATCACCTTGGTAATGATCATAAGCTGGTTCAAGGACACCACTAGTGTTTTCTTCATCTTGTTCTTCTTCAACGAACTCATCCCACACAACCGTCATACCAACATTTTTTGTGAAGCCCTTAGCCTCAAGACCTTCATTGGATGTATTTTCATTAGAACTCAAGACTGCTGTTATGTTCTTTTCACTGAACTGTTCTTCATCACTTCCTATCACATGCAAGTCTAAGGGACTATTTTGGGGTTCTTCCACACACTTTTCAACTGTCAAAGTTTCTTCATCAAGCTCACGATCAATATGAGGTGACATGTGCACCTTGCTATCCCGGCTTTCAGACCTAGCATAAATCTTTCTGATTCCCCACCTTATGTTAGGATCCTTCATTAGCGTAAACAGTTCATGCATTAACTCAAGTAGAGACTTCTCTATAGTCATCTCTCTTTGTATGTAATGTCTGGACAGTTCATGCATTAACTCAAGTAGAGACTTCTCTATAGTCATCTCTCTCTGTATGTAATGTCTGGTATCTCTGTCACTCATCTGTCAAGTGAACTCTGTTGGGCACAGGATGGCAGGATCTTGGCTCTGATACCACTGAATTATTCCGAGCCAATTTTTTTCAATTTTCAAATTACAATCAGAAATGCAACACACCCGTTAGGGTTAGATAAATCAAACCAGCAATTACAACATAACTCTTTGCCAAGAATGCGCACTCAATCTCAACAAGAGAGAGGCTGTCATATGGCAAGAGGATCGTCAGTACATTAATCAGAACTGCAACTAGAAGTAACTCTAACCAAGAATGGCGCCAAGTGATGGCGAGCATATGGTCAGAGGGTCTTAATTGAAATGCTTATACAAAAACTCTAACCAAGAATGCGCCGGCGAACGACGAGCATGTGGTCAGAGGATCCCTACCATCTAATATACTGAAAGAAAACTCAACACCAAGTATGTGCTACCCAATTCCAGAATGGAAATGAGGCGACCATATGGCAGAGCAATTACATGAAATACAATACTGGAAATGGAGCTCAACGCCAAGTATGTGCACTCCTATCCAAGATGAATAGGCGCTATCATATGACGGAGCAACTAAAAAGTAAATACAATAGACTAAGCAAGGATCAGTCTCTTCCACGAAATGTGGGAAATATAATAAAGAGCTTACAAATGTGAATATTGGCTGGTTAGTACTACTAACAGCCTTACAATATAATATATCTCCTGCAAGCACGATGGATTATAGTGATAATCAAACTGCTGAAATGTAGAGCTACTCCAGAATGATTAATATGACTAAGATAAACAATCCCAGCCCTATTAATAATTTTACTAAGTCTGATATGACAGATCTGCAGTTAAAATGGTGAAATCAACAACTCCAGAACTTACTTAAATGCTCATATCTCTCTCAATACTCACTCATTTAACTTGAAATCAGTTGCAAAACATTCTAATGATGATGACAATGAAGATGGATCACAAAAACTTCTCACAAAGACCCCTATTTATTTTGCATGGCTTCCAAATCACTTACGAAGTGAAATTGCCTGCAAGCAAGGGCGATTTACTTTAGATAATTCATAGACTTCAAATAAAATTCTGGAAACTTGCACATATGGTCGCCTTACATAGGAAAATAGATTGGAATAGTACCCAAAACAATATTATTTATGTTTCTTGAGTTGTGAGTAAAAACAACCTACAGCCATACAAACCAACAACTCTAAAATTGACAGAAAATACAATAACTCAACTACGGAATGTGAGAAGAACCAACTACAATGAAAGGAAACCAACTACAACTAAACCTCTCAACTAGTTGCTATCTTTCAAACAAGAAGTCGAGCCAAGGCTAGGAGGCATTCATTCCTCGAAGCAATCCCAAAGCTAATCTGGCAGCATAACTTTGCAAATTCATCAAATCCAAAATGAGGACCCAAAGCTCCCTTTTATAATTTTGAGAGGACCCTCCAGAAGCTTCCAGAAGGTGCGCCCTAACTTCAAGATGTTTTTAGGGTTTTTGACTTGACCCATTCTTCCTTCAAAATGGCGTCCTTTTTCATGAAGGCAATTTTTCTTTAATTTAAAATTATCATTTCTCCAAAAGTTGGCGTCCCTTTTCCTCTTGAGCAATATTTGGCTTTTAGAAATATTAAAATATTTCCTCCATGTGAAAATACCCTTCAATGTCCCCCTTTTAAAACAATATTAATTCATGATGCTAGAACAAGAATTATAATGTTAAATTATAACATTATAATATAAAATATCTTATATCACCATGGAAACGCATCAGAAGCCAAATTCAACCATACCGTCTGAACTGACTGCCAAAGTGGAGCCAACTAATTAGGAGTCAACAAGTCAACTGCTAAAAATAGAATTTACTAAAAATAGTAAATTCATGTAATTGCTCAGAATGTCGAACTGAAACCACCAATGCGAAGCTCTCAGAAAACCCAGAAGGAATCCGCAATCCAAGTTCAACAATTCCAAAAGAAGACTCCGCAAAAAGACGAAAACATCCTCCAAGAAGTTTGGAAACCCTTATTCGAGCTTCTGCTTAGCCTATGAGTTTCCAGAAATAGGCTAAATCCAAATGAAGAGCGTAGGGCTAAATTGGGAACATTACAGAGCTCCACTATTCAAGCATTTTCTGCGTGTGAAATGTTAGCTTGCTTGGAGGTTTTCTATTGATATTGTGTCGGTAGTCTATCTGAAAAACTATTTGTAGCTCTTAGCGAGATAGGACTTCTCCTCAGGAGATATGTGAGAAGGAATTGTTGTTTCTGTAAGCTGTTCTGAGCAAAGTCAACATTCAGGAGCATAATTAATGCTCATATGAGCAGATCTCTGGAAGCGTTCAAGTGCAGCACTTAATGAGTATTTGACTCTTAGCAAGATAAGTATTCTTTGTTTTGTTTGAAACCCCTTTCTATTTGGATCTTGTAATTAGTAAAGAGAGATAGTAGTTTCTCTTGAAATTGTGTTCACTAATATAAGATCCTTTGAAGATTTCATTTATTCTTTGCAAGTTATTCTTTTGAAGATCTCTGAGTGTGACTCTGAGATGAAAAAAAAATAAAGAGAACTGCATTTTTCGTTGCGATAGGTTGATCATGTCAATGCGTGAACTATGTTTGAGCCTTGACTCTTCGAGAGAGTTGGTTATACATGTGAACTGCATAATGCATTTCAGAAATTTGTAGTTGTTGCATAATGCATTTCCGAAATTTGCAATTGTTCAGATTGTCCTTTGTTGTGCTAAGTTTAGCACTCTCGAGAGGAGTAAAAGTTGGAAGAAAGAGTTAAATCAAAATCCAATAAAGATAAGTTTCTTTATTCCTTCATTCTGATTCTTTGATATATTTCTGTTATAGGTTCATGTATTCATGCTATAACCTGAGATAGTAAATTCTAGCCTTGATATTTCTTTGGATATTTATAAACAGTTAGTAATCTCTCTCTAAAATGCTTCCATGACAGATCTAAGAGCAGAAGGTGTTGAGAGATTGCTTAGTGATGAAAAGCCTAAGGCATCTTGTGAGGAAATCATGCCGACCAAAGAAATGATCAAGCAGACATAGGACTGAGTTGGTGGCCAGAGGAAGTTCACTTCCAGAAGTCATCTTTTCAATCTTTGAAGCAGGGATCAAGAGGCAGTTTTGTAACTCACTAAGAAGAAGTGAAGATTGTTTTGCTGAACTCTTAGAGGATCCCTTCAACTGCTGGGATCAGAAGTGCTCAAGATTGTCTTATGGATTTGTCATTGGTAGCCCCGCAAACCTATTCAGAATAGTGAGATCTGGGATGAGATCGAGGAGTACTATCCTGAACTCTCTACAGTATCTGAGGTGTGCATTGGAAACATTTATCTAAGTCAAAGTGTTGCAGGCAACCTTGGACGAAGAGGTCAAAAGGTTGATGCAAGTGCTTGAAGATTTAGAGGGAGCTTGCTGAGCCTGAAGAAGATGGTAATCTTGTTGCAGCAAAGCATGTCCTGAGATACTTGTGTGGCTCAGTTGGATATGGATTGGATGTTGCTTCAGTTTAGGATCAGCTATGATCTCCTAGATGTGCAAAAAACAGTCTTCAGTAGCTCAAAGCTCAACAGAAGCAGAATACACTGCAGCCTCAATGGGAGCAAGAGAAGCAGTATGGCTTCGTAAGTTGATTGTGGGACTCTTTGGTGAACCCTTAAATCCTACAATCATTCATTGTGACAATCAAAGTTGCATCAAACTCTCTGTAAATCCTGTGTTCCATGATAGATCTAAGCACTTTGAGATCCCCTATCATTATGTTAGAGACATGGAGGAAAGGAAAGTGATCCAGCTGGAGTATGTTAGTACAAATGATCAAACTGCAGACATTCTCACCAAACCTCTCTCCCGTATCAAGGTAGAGCACTTCAGGAAGAAACTCAGTATGGTTGAAATGTAATTTGATTTATGTTGAAATCCAAAATTGTTATATGAGTTGTACTAATATATATAAAGATGTTTTATGTGTAAAGTCTTTTTTGTCATGTGTGTGACTCCATGACTTTATGGGCCTACCCCCTGTGTACATCATTGAAAGGTGACGATCTTTTTAATGATAAACACTTGTATGTGACATTGTAAGGTGACGACTTTGCAATGTTTAACTATCATGGTAGATATCATGTGACTTGATATCTGTGAACATGTCATGATAGTATCTCTTGGACACTTTGATGGATGTCATGTGACTTGATGTCTTTTGAAGATCATTGTGATTCCTAAGAGATAATCATGGTGGATATTTTATCCATGGAAATGCCATGAATTATTATGGTAGACATCATGTGACTTGATGTTTGTGCACACACCATAATAAAGATGTGTTATGAAGAATGTCATGTGACTTGACATTATTGAGAAAACATACCATATCTTTGATATCACGTGTGAAGGTGATATCTCTACTTATTTGATTTGATTTATCTTCCCGTGCTAAGAGGGAGTGTTGATGAATGATAGCATCGGTCAGATAGGAATGACGATTGCTGGAAGCATCATCGTCATTCCTACTTGATCAATATTATCACTTGTATTTAATTATCTTTCAGAAATATTATAAATCGAATTCTATGAGCCTTAATATAAATTCGAATCTAGATTTTTGTATATTCTGGAACTAATTAATACGTATCTTATTGCATCCGCCATCTTCAGATTAGTTTGATTGTGTTAAGGATTAACTTTAGATAACATTCGAAGTTATCTTTAGACGGGATTCAAAGATCACGTCCCATGGTTGGACGTGCCTCCACTTGTGGAGACACGTCCTACCATAGGACGTGTCTCTTAAATGTGAGTTTCCTTCATATTTTTTGGTGGTTCCTTGGTGATTTGCAAACATAGAAATCAATTAATGTTCTGCAATCAGCACATTTGTATTACAATATAAAATTCTGGAAATCGCTTTTCTGTACTTGAAATTCTGTATAGTTCTCCTTCTCTCAGTTATATAAGTTTGCCTTAGGTTCCTAGGTCTGATAGGATTTGATTACATTTACACTTGAGAAATGGACGTCACCTTTGGAGGGAAATAAGTTGAATTCAAATTTGAAATTAGGGCGCCCTTCTTGAAGCTTCTAGAAGATTCTCTTCAAGTCTATAAATGTTGGCTTCTTCTCTTCATTTGGACATCTCATATTTTCAATAAAGTTATGTTGCCGAAATGGTGACAGATTGCTTTGAGGAAAGCACACCTCCTAGCTTGGCTCATCTTCTTGCTTGAAAGATAGCAACTAGTTGAGAGGTAGATTGTATTGAGTTTGTTTTCAGCATTGCATTTGAATTCCTAGCATATTAGTTCAGTTTCCTTGCATTTAGTCATGTTTTTGGAGTTGTTGAATATCACAGCTGATTGTAAGAATTGCTCATATCTCTTGAAATAAAAATATTATCATTCTGGCTGTTTTCCCTTTGTGTTTTCTAGCTTGGGGCGACCCTTCTTGGGAGTTTCCAGATTTTTTAGAGGTGTCTAGAATTTTATATTAAAAAATTGCCCCTCCTTGACTGTACCATTCTGGGCTGTCTTGGAAGGTTTGCACAAAAATAATATTGCATTTTGTTGGTCAATTCTCAGTCTAGGTCTCATTGTCATCATCCTAGCATTCGTTTGCATCAAGTCTCATGTCATTCCGGCAAGTATTGAGTGAGTTGTGAGTATTTTGGTGGATTCTAGAGTTGTTGATTGCTTCATTTCAGTTGCTAGTCTGTTATATCAGTCATATATAAATGAAGATTTATGAGGAGTTTGAGTTTAGAGAGGTTTGTTAAGCATTGAGGAAGTCTTATATGTTATTGCAGCATTGAAGAACTTGAATTACTGGGCTTTGGCAAGCATTCTAACATATTGTAAGCTGATTAGTAGTACTATCAGCAATTCTCCTCTCTATCTTTCATTTACTTTATTGTACTTCCTGCCGCATAAGTGGAAGAGGCTGGCTTGCCGCCTATTTACTTTCAGTTAGTAGTCGTAGGGACCCTCTGACCATATGCTCGCCATCCCTCGGCGCCATCCTTGGTTAGGGTTACTTCAGCTCATCTTGCATCTAGATCCTCTGACCATATGCTCATCTGTCCTAGACACATTCTTGGTTAGAGTTCCCTTTTAGTTTGCATCTGCATTAGATCCTCTGACCACATGCTCACACCTTGCCCACATCGGGATCCTGGTGTACATTCTTGGTTAGAGTTGCTTACGCAATGTTTTGGTTTTAGAGCTAACCTTAACAGGTGTGTGTTGATTGTAATTGCATTTGAAAAAAACAAAAAAAATAAGTCCGGTTCTTTACACTCTTAAGGCTTGATTATGGTTGAAAGTTAAAACTATATAAAGCTAGGAAGAATTGAAATCTGACTCAAAATATGAATGAACCAACAGTGGAAGCAAGCCGACGAAGACAAGAAAGTCATCGAATGCAAACCTTGGTCATTGATTTAATCAAAGAAAAAGTCCAAGTCTAGGGAAGTTTTAGGGATGGAGTTAGTGCTTGATTGAAGTTCTCGCATGGCTCACTAAAAATCTATGTTTCAAGGAGTCTTGGGATGGGGAGATGTGCGGACTAAGGATCTAGATTTGGGAATGGCTAGGGGGTGGTGGTGGGTAGAGGTTTGGGGGTTGAGACCTTAGGGGGTTCGAGGGGCAACACCCCTTGCAAGGGTTTGGGCACGGAGCCCCTAGTGGGGTTGAGGGTAGCGCCCATTGTGGGGGTTTGGGGGTAGAGTCCCCAATGTGGTTGAGGGGAAATGCCCCTCGCAGGGTTTTGGCAGTAGAGTGCCCAACAAGGTTGAGGGGTAGTGCTCCTCACAGAGTTTAGGGGCAGCACCCTTGACACATTCCACCAAGCACAAATAACACCTTCAAAACCACATAAACCTTCATGGCACATGCCATTTCCACAATTTTAACACACTTTTTTTTGCAACACCAAGTCCTTACTATTTTTGAAACTTGGGAGTGTTTTGGAATAAGGCTTAGATGCCTATTTATAAGATTTTTGCAAGTGCTTATGGTTTGGGAGGTGCCCATAGACCATTAGGGTTACAATTTATGGCACACAGATTGAAAACACTTTATTTTTAAAAAAATATTGTTTTTTTCATTTTTTTGCCATGCAGGACACCTAGAAGTGCTAGGGACGGTTGGGAGACTCCTAGGAGTTCCCTAGATGTCTTTGGGTTGTCTTGGAGTCCCCCAATTATCCCCAAACCAAGGGTACATCTCGGAAACATCCCCTCCTTGATGGGGATGTTCCAAAAACGCCCCTAGGTTTGGAGTAGAGGTTGTGGGATGGTAGGTGGACATCCCCCAATCCCCTGCATCCCAGAAACATCCCCATCCCGGAAATGGAGGGATTTGGAGGGGAACATGTCTCTGTGGAACATTGCTAAAAATAAGAACTGAGATAGTGGAGGAGGCAATAGATGTACGAAGATAATAAATGAAGAATAAAAGGATAATAGTAAGTGGGTTACTTGAGAGGGAAGTACTTTGGTTTGTTTGATTTGCCATAGAGTGGGTTTCCCTTAATAGGGACGGTTGATACCCAACCGTTGTGGCCACTCTTGAAGCATAATGCGCACATGGATTGTAGACATGGTTATTGCTATGAATTCCTATGTATTTTCACCATAGTTTGGACATTTTCCATTGTAATGAACCGGGCCAATTTTTTTCAATTCTCAAATTACAATCAGCAATGCAACACACCCGTTAGGGTTAGATAAATCAAACCAGCAGTTACAATATAACTCTTTGCCAAGAATGCGCACTCAATCTCAACAAGAGAGAGGCTGTCATATGGCAAGAGGATCGTCAGTACATTAATCAGAGCTGCAACTGGAAGTAACTCTAACCAAGAATGTGTCCAAGATGGACGAGCATATGGTCAGAGGATCTCTACCACTACAAATGCTGAAAGTAAACTCAACACCCAGAATGTGCTTTCAAACCCGGAGTGGGAATGGAGCTACCATAGGGCGGCGATGTACGATATTACAATGCAAATCAAGTAAATAGGCGGCAAGCCAGCCTCTTCCACTTATTCAGTGGGCAATTACAAACATGATAAGCAAAACTGAGAGAAATGCTGACAGTACTACTGTTCAGCTTACAATGAGAAGTAGAATGCCTGCAAGATCAAGGATTTAAGCTCTACAAGTTGCTGCAATAGTAAAGATGTCATCCACTAGGTCAATAATGAATTCCTAACACCCGTCCTTCACTAATATGCAATTTTCTCAAGTCTGATCTGACAGACCGGCAACACGAATTACAGAACCAGCAATACATAAACTCAATGAAAAGCTCACAACTCACTCATTTCTCACTCAAATTACATGAAAACTGATGCAAAAATACTCTTAAAATGATGGCGCCTAGTTTAGTTATGAAAAGGGACAGCTAAAAGTGGCTATTAATTAATGGCACGGATCCCAAAGCACTCCAGAAAGTAGGGCTTTCAAGAAATGACGAATTTGCTTTATAAAATTAGAAACTTCATTAAAAATCCCACAAATTTGCAAGTAAGGTTGCCCCAAGTAGAGAAGATGATATGACCAACACCCAGAACAATATCTTTTTTTATTTTTGATATATGAATGAAACTTCGAATCAGCTATGATATTCAGCAACATCCAGAATATGACAGAAATGCAAGTACTCAGCTACAAAATGCAAGATCATCAAAACAATGCAAAACCTCACTACAAATTCACTCAATAACTAGCAAACTTCTCTACTAGGTGCTATCTTTCAAGCACGAAGTCGAGCCCAAGCTAGGAGGCATTCATTCCTCGAAGCAATCCAACAACCATTTCGGCAACATAACAATACTCAAGATATCAGATGCCCAAATGAAGACCCAAGCTCTCCTTATATAACTTTGTGAAAACTCTCCAGAAGCTTCTAGAAACCCTAATTTTCAAGTTTGAAGTAACTCCTTTTCCCTCCAAAGATGGCGTCTCTTTTCTCAAGGCAATTTAACTTTTAATTTGAATTAATCTTCTCCTCAAGATGGGCGTCCCTTTTCAAACATTGATTTTTGGACCTTAGAATATAATAAAATAACTCCATGAGGCGCCACCCCTCAAAATCCCCCTTTTATGAACAACTTAAAGTTGCTTCACTAGGCCAAGGGGTCTCAATAATAAAATATAACATTAAAGTATAACATTTTAAAATCAACTGGATATCTCACCAAAAATGCTTCCCAAGGTCAAGATTGATCAAACCAACTGAACATACTGAAGATGAGAGCCAACCAAGCCGAAGTCAACAGGACCACTGCCAGAAATAGAATTTACTAAAAATAGTAAATTCTCGAAAGTGCTCAGAATGCCGAACCGAAACCACCAACGCGAAGCTCTCAGAAAACCCAGAAGGAATCCGCAATCCAAGTGCAAGCTCCGCAAAAAGACGAAAACGTCCTCCAAGAAGTTTGGAAACCCTAATTTCGAGCTTCTGCTTAGCCAACAAGCTTCCAGAAATAGGCTAAACCCAAATGAAGAGCGTAGGGCTAAATTGGGGACATTACATCCATAATATTGTGACAATGAAACATATTCCATTCATTTTTCCATCTTGTGTTCTCTGTGTTTTGATGTGAAATTTTTTATTTTCATCTTGCAAAGTGCAGGTACATGCCTGAAGATTCACCTTCAGTGTGTCATCTAGATACTTCTTTCTCATGTTTCTATTTCTGTAACTCACTCTCTTCCTTCTGTTGGAGCCTCTTCTCCATTTCCAATATTACTGACATAAGTTCTATGAACATGTCAATTCAGGTGGACGATTGGCTTCCATTCTATGGAATCTATCTAGAAACAGATGTAGCCAGTGAAGTTTGATGTAAATCTGTCCAGGTTCTTACTGTCCTTACTTTTTGTCTGTTGGATGAAACGTATCAGCCATTAGTTGCCAAATTATTTTATCCCCCCTGCTTTATCTAAAACTCTAGTAGTCTTTGACCTTTGTAAATTTGCATTTATATGGGCCCAAGTATAGAGTCATGACCTTTCATTCTACCCCTGTGCCATTCATCGATATTAAATTCTTCTCTCTGTATCCATTTGGCTAGCTGCAATCTATCAATTGAATCATTTTGAGCATTACTTGTGTAAAAACCTCACAAATTGCCTCTTTAACATAATTGTTTTCCAGCAACACTTTCCTATTTTACATTCCCCTATGTCAGCAACAAAAGTGGTCAAACATGGTGCAAACGCTTAAACATCCTTAACATACTTTTCTTTATGGTTCATACTAGAAAATTCTCTTGGTAATAACTCTTCATGAACATTCAATATTGAAGGTTGGATATTTATACCTCCTAGAAGAATAGTATTTTAAGGTCCTAAGTTGAGATGGTTGATCTTGTCAGGGTCCTTGAACCTTTCCAATGAAGCTTTCCTTGAATATTCAAGGTATCAAATTAGTCTTCGTGGACTTATTCAAATATCTGCTAAAGGATTGAGAATCCACTACTTGTCATGATTTTCTAATGGGATTATCGAACCTGAATGTCAGAACCCTGGTGGTTCTCAAATTGAAACCCTAATTGATTTTTGTAGGTTTTTGCAAATTTTCGTTTTTTTGTATTTTTTGAGGTTTTTACAGACAAAAGGAAAATTGCGATTTTCTTAAGGAAATGATAGAAAATTCTAATAAATTCAAATCTTCTTGCAAACAGTTCAAAATAGCTCAGAGAACATAGGCACACATATATATAATTTTTTAAGAGTTTCTACAACGCCAAAATCTGAATAAGAAATGCAATACATGAGATTTTATTAAAGAACCTGGGTGGCGGCTGCATTTAATGAAGATGGTACGGCCACAAAAGATAAAGACTCTTCAGGCTCAAATCCCAATGATAAATCTCCAGTAATCCCAAGCGCACTGATGACAAACAGGAAGCTAAAGAAGAAAGGCGTATTTTCTCTGGAAGAAATGTACGGCCTGCTGGTACAGACAGTACGGCCAGACTGCTGCAATTAATGATGAAGTACGGCCTCCAATAAATGATGTCTGATCTCTGAATAAAGCCTTCTGATGAAATCGCCTTATTAATCTGATGATTTCCTCTGTGAATCGCTAAATAAATAACTCAATAATCCAAACTGTGATCTCTGGATGAAATCACCAAGTGCAAGCTTCAGCTGGTATTGCACAACCTCAGTCTGCCTGATCTCTGAAGAGTTTTCGTTCTCCAGAAACGATCATCTGCTAGAAACCCTAGGGTTTGCAAACTCCAATGCTCAGAGCAATAAAGACAAAATTGAATAATAAACAGGATAGTTCGATTTTGCCTTGAGAAGGTATATATTGCCTTGAAGAAAAATTCGACCCATTCTCCTTTTTAATAAATCATTTAAATAAATGATTTAATTTGCACTTTTAAACTTAGGAGAATTAATTAATTATTGGCGCCCCTCTTTTAATGAATATAAAATATTCATTAAGTCATCATTTAATAATTTATTATAAAGTATAATAAATACTTTATAATTAAGCCAAATAATTAAATATTTAAATATTTCAATATAGTGACTTTATTATAAAGTCAAAATATTAAATATTTAATAATCCATTAAATACTCCTTATTTCTCCGTCCAATCAACCAACTGCTGAATTGGGTCTATTCTGCGCTGAATGGCTGAACCAGGTGCCCTGCCCGAAATAGCAGCTTCCGCCTGACCTAACTTTCTAAAAATAGAAAGTTCACGAAAATACTCCTTTGAAGATTCTGAAG
>VDFB02289920.1:0-37777 GCA_007258455.2 Sequoia sempervirens | reverse complement strand
AGGTATTTGTTTGACCTTCTATGTGTGCTTGGGAGGCATATGTCTCATCAAGGGAAGTGGATGTTGATGGATCATGGATAGGACTAGGTGGAGATGAATTTGGAATATCTTTCTCATGGATGGGTATAGGATCAAGTTGCTCATGGATAGGCCCTTCGTCATTATGGATATCATCTTGATCATAAAAATGATATAGATTATGGATAGTTTGGATGAAAATGATTTGATCTTGATTAGGACTAGGGCTTGATGTTTCCACATGCTTGGGAGTAGACTCTTGATATAACTCTTGGGTTGCTTGAATGGAAGTGGAAGAGGATTTCTCATGGAGAGACTTGACACATTCTTGATGGTCAACAACATAGGATCATGAACGAGGGTGACTTGGACTTACGACGAGAGACTCTTGAATTGGCTCAATGGGTTGTGGGTGACATGGTTGACTTGGAAGACTTGGCATGATGTTTGAGGACTCTTGTATGTTCAAGTATATGTGTTGAATGACATGGCGACAATTGATTCCTTGCTTGTAGCCCTTGGGCCACATCCTTTATAGGTGCATGGGTGGATTTAGGTAATGCCATCAATTTATTTTTTAAATATCTAAATGTAGGGCATTGATTTGATGGAGGATTAGATGATGGTGGGGGTAATGAAGAGTTTGTTTGGTTAGAAGGTAAAGAGGATAATGAATTAGGACTCAGACATGGTGGCTTATGTATAGGAATTTGATTGGATGGTGGTAAGGGTGCATGAACTAGATTGGTGTTCCCCTTGTCAAAAGTGGCATTAAGACTTAAAGGCTCTTGATTTTTTTGCCAAGGTGCACTTGGGATCCTATGTTATTGTTGTGATATGGGTGGACATGTTGATGTGGCATTGTCATGATAGGTAGATGTGTTAGGTTCGCATGATGATGAAGGTGACATATAGGATTTGGGTTGAATGTGTTGAGGTTTAAATGGTGTTTGGACTTGTTGTGGTATGATTTTTTGTTGTGATAATGATGGAGGGGTTGCATATGATAATGGTTGTTGAGAGGTAGATTGATATGGATAAGGGTTGATGAAGGGGGAACATGATATGTGGATGGATGAGGTTGATATGATGATATAGGTGACACATAGGATTGAGGTGAAATTTGTTGATGTGATGATTGGTCTTGATGATGTGCTTATTGGATTTGACAAGTGGCCATGACTTATTGGGCTTGTGCTATGAGTTGTTCAATTTTAGGTGACTTGTTTGCTTGAAGTTTTTGTATTATGTCATGGACTTCTTGAATGAATTGTTGATTTAAAGGTGATTGGCTTGTTTGAGCTATGTGAAGTATGTGAACAAGATTTTGTGCTATGTCTTTGAATGTTGGCATGGTGTAAAATGATGTTGATTGGATTAAAGAGATGATGATGATTAGGATATGATATGGAATGACAAGATTGTATGATTTGGATTATGTGGCAAGTTTTAACTGGAAGTTTGACTTGGGAATTATCAAACACAATATTTCACATGTAAATGCATGAACACACACACCAATCACAATGATAAATTTGTTTTTCAAGATTAAATTTTATGATTAAGCAAACAATTGAATACACAACAACAAGCCCTATGACTAGTCAAGTGGAGTATGGCCAATTAGGTGTCAAGCTATTTTGCACAAGGTTGACTAATGAATGATTTGAAAGTAAAATTCTGCCAATAAGCCAGGAGAAAGGGGTAACCCATCCTTCACCTTCACTTCCCAAAGGTATAAAGTTCTTTGGGCCTTAGCTCAGAGTGACAAGATTTCAACTCCCAAAGGAGTGTGTCTTTGGATTCACACTCTATTGAGGTTGTTCCTTGGAGGGGTGTGTGCTCCAAGCAGGCCTCCTAAGAAGGGTATGACAAAAGTGAACCAAGTGAGGTATTTTGGAGGACACACACACACTTGATTCACACTCGCAGTGATTAATTTCCTTTCAGAAAATTGAAATGTGTGTAAAATAGTGCAAGCACTTGTTCTTTTTAACCCCAAATCAAGATGTGTTATTGAAGAAAAAATTCGTTTTAAGCCCAGTTTCAAATATGTGATCAAACAAGATTGATTTTATGCCCCAAATTGAAATGTGTGACAAACAAGATTAAGAGATTAAGGATGGAATGTGTGCACCTAATTGTTTTCATCCTTAAATCTATTGTATTTTATTGATGCCAATGTTTTCTAGTTCCTTTGATGCAATTACACGCCAGAAAATAAAAAAAGACCAAGTAAACTTGCATAGAAGAAAGCCATGTGAAAAAGAGGAATTCTGATAAAATATGATTAATATGACCTCATACAGCTGAATGGATTGCATAAACAGAAAATTCAAAATATTTCATGCACTTTAAAAAAAGAAATTGTCGAAATTGGATCAATTTTGCAAAAGATATAAGCATTTGAAGTTCACATGCAAGTTTGAATTTGACTGTAAAATATTCCTAAAAATGATACAGTCACCTGAAATTGTCTTTTCCAATGCATAGTTCAATGAGTCAGCTTTCCAACACTTTTTGAAATTTGAAAATCCGACCTATTATGCAAAAGTTATGTCCGTTTTCGTAAAACTGCCCCTTTTAGACTTGCAAAGAAAAGAGGGGCTCTAAGTGAGCCCACAAACGCCTAATTTTTGGCCCCACATGACCAAGTGCATGACTAGGTGCTGACAACTTGTTTAACACAGCTAATGGTCTTCCATATGACCAGGGGTTAAAGACCTTGAAAACAAAAAATTAAAAATAGTTAAATTTTTTTTAAATAAATTAAATAAACTAAAAAAATGAAAACTAGTCATAAAAAATCTAACTCTTAAGTTTAAGCGCTTATACTCAATAAATGATTTAAAGCCTATCTTTCAAAAAAGAAAGGTACGCATGAATATTTAGCAACCCATTCAACCCATGCAAAAGGAAGTGTCGCAGGTTGTGTATTGAGTATATACAGAAAATACTTACCAATACCGTCAAAAGGAAAACATTGCAGCTACATATGCCTAAAAGCAGTGCAATACACACAGGTTTTACTTTAAATGTATATACATATTTGCAACAAAACCTTGAACAGATACTTGCAACAAGAGGGTAAATTTTTGTATATATATATTTTTGGTGTTTGAAAAAAATTGCAGACGTGAATAACTTTCAAGAATGGTGCAGATCTGTGTGTATATATTTGTAAAAATAAAACAAAATACCTCTGATCTGTGTGCATATATTTGCAGAAATTTTTTAAAAGTATTCACTATATATATATTTGCAAACAAAAAAATCAAAAGAAAACTCCAAAATTTCTCTGCAAGCAAAATATGTCAAATTATATGTCAAAAGTTGTCTCTCAGCCTCTATGACCGCAATGGTGAGACTATTTTTTTGATTTGGGACTCCTATAAAAACTTGATCTCCAAGCTCTCTTTAGAAAAACCCTTGACCTGCAAAATCAAACTCACAAAGGCTCAAAAGAACAAGGGTTAGAATGTCGGGTTCACCAAATGTAGATAGGGGAAAAAATCAGGTTTAATATTGTGAAAACAACAAACAAACTAAATCCTATCTAGCAACATGAAGCACAAACTAAAATGAAAATGCAAATAAACAAAAGAAATGCAAACCAATTCTCAATCTAGACTTGATTGAACTCCATGGCTCTTCTCCACCTACATGAGAATGCGAGATTTTGAAGGATTGATAATGGAGGAATGTTGGATGCTCATTCCAGTAGCATAACGACTTGATAATGAAAATGACAAATGGAGAATGGTAGAGATGGATTGACGAATGATTTTGACAGAGTGAGGATGCTAAACGAATCAACCTCCCTGAATGGATTGTGAGTGGCTATATTTATAGAGCCATGATGTAGACAAAGATAGGATTTGAGAAGATTCGATAAGGATTTGATTTTTGACAAAAGAGGAAATACAACAAGATGAGATAAGATGTCAAAAAGATAGAAAGATTTTGATTTATTGTTTTAAAGGAAATAAATCCTGAAAAAAATGAGAAGGATAATGAAATGAATTATCTAATTAAATAAATTAATTAGATACACATGAGTTCATATTTTGGAAAGAAAGCGAGAATATCCTTTTTAGATTTTATTAATTAAACAAATATTTAATTTATTTAATTAATGTTAAATTTATGATTTCATCAATTAAATAATATAAATTATTTAATTAAATACATAATATAAATTATTTAATTAAATAAATAATATAAATTATTTAATATTTAATATAAATTATTTAATTAATTAAATAATATAAATTATTTAATTAACATTAGAGGAATGGATGAATTATGCATAGGAAGGGAATAAATGAAATTAGTCAAATAAATAAGATTTATTTAACTAATTAGATGATGACATGGGTACCTAGGGAAAAACATGCCACAAGATGCCTAAATGATGTAATGTCGGGACAGGTGTTGTAAGAGGACATTTTTGGGTGTCTACAATATTTTCATCCTTCAGGAAGATTTAAACATTCTAGAACTAATGGAGGAGAGAATGGAGCAACTTGCAAAGCTTGATGAAATACGGAGAATGGCTCATAAGTAGAATGCAAAGTTGCAATCTCAAATGAAGTACCTTTTTGATAAGAAAGCCAAGAATAGAAAATTTGAGGTGAGTGATTTGGTGTTGATGTGGAATGCTAGATGTCAGGAGAAGGGAAAATGTGGAAAATTTAAATCCTTGTGGTTAGGGCCCTTTGTTATCACTAGCAAGGGAGGAGAAGATTCTTATTATTTGCAGAACATGTTTGGTGAGGACCAAGAATTTCCATGCACAGTAGTTTAGGAAATCAAAAAAGGGACTAGGACTTGCTAGTACATGGACAATCCTAAATTTCCCTCATTAATTTTTTTCTTCTTTCCATGTACAATAGTGTAGGTTTATTTTCATCTCCATTATTTTCCATCTCCATATCCTTATTCATTTCATCCACTCCACCTTCCATTTTTCATATCTTATGAAACCTTGGTCTACAACAAGAGATTATGGATTCTTGTAGTGATTAGTAAATCACTCATCCCCAACTGGAGCTGCTGTTGGAACCAAAATTTTCATAAAAAAAATTCTAAGGATTTTATTACTTGAAATCAAAAATTCATACCATCATTTTAATAAAAATTCACTCTATTGCCATCCGTGAAGCAAAAATAGCCTTTTACCACCATACTGCTACCTCATTAAATACCTTACTGCAGCCCCTTGCATAATAGCTTGTGTTATTATGGTAATAGAAGCTTACACTATACTCTGTCACCATACCCTTTTACCGCTATACCGTGGAAGGTTCGAACTCAACTAGCAGTAGAGCGATATAGTGAAGTGAAGTGATAAAGATGACATCGTTATACCGCAGAAGGGTAGAACAAGACCCGTGGTAGAGCAGTACACTGACGAATACTAATAAGAAGAGACACTGCCATATTGCGTAAGGGTTACAACATAGCCTATGGTAAAGCGGTATATAAAGAAAAGTATTAAGAGGACATTGCGGTATCACAGGAAGGAGAAAGGTGGTCTGCGGTAGAGTGGTATACTAAAGCATGCTAACAATATGTACCATAGTACAGCAAGGGGGTGAACATTAATGTGAGGTAATGTGGTAAGCAGTCGTTGAAACATTTAAAGCAGGCCAGTCACATCAATCAACTTTGAAATATGAAATTGAGCTCAATGCAAAAGATTTGAATGATGAGAATTTATGATTCAAGAGTTAATGCAGCTTGGTATGGAAATAAACAAAGTAGATTGAGATTTCTCATTCATAGCTGTAGAGACTAAGTGTAGATGAGCTTGAGGTGCAGAAGTGAAAGAAATTATCCAAGGAAAACTATGTTCTAGGTAAGCACTATTCACTACTCTTTAACTTTATAACAATGGTGCCAAAGAAAGCAGAAGTAGGAGCTAAGAAAGATGAACCTAAAGCTACTAAACCTTATTTACAATATCCATTGCTTACTTTACTACCCAGGTTAGTAGATAAGGGGCCAAAGAAAGTCTTTAGAGTTTTATCTCAAGGGTGTAGACACCCTATTATTCCTCAATTTGTGTGGAATTTGTACTAGTATTTTTATAGAAACAGAAATGACAAGGTCCCGACATCAAACCTGTGGACCCTTGACTTGGCCAAACTGATAGTTCCAAATTTTTTCATTGGCATCGAGCTAATTAAAGCCCTGGCCAATAGATATCATGCCCCCAACAAATATTTTTAGGCTCCAAGATGGTGGGTGTTTAGTAGATATTTCAAGGGGATCCATTATTAAGTGTTTCAACATGAACAAACAAGTTGTTACAAAAGTAAATTTGGGAAAATTGGAATAAGAGTACAAAAGGTTAAGGATAACTTATAGGAGTGATGAGCTTCCCCTACACATGAAAAGGGGTGATAATAACAAAATACTTCCCATCCCCTCTTCAAAATTAGAGCCTTTTCTAGTGTCTAATTTTTAGGTTTCCTTTAGAAATACATATCATGCATTGTGCCAGGTTCTTGGAATAGATGTAGAGGATAAAATGTCAGTAGGGTTGATGAGGATGGCTACGATCATTCAGCATCTGGAGTCAAATGTCAAATTTGATTTTGCTTCTATGATTGAAGAACAAATTCATGAGGGCTTGTTACAGGTCAAAGAGGCTAAGGCTCCCATGTATTTCAGGAAATATTATTTATTATGTCATTTGATTTTGTATCAAAATGAAACAAAATGGACTAAGAGGATGAAATTATGCACACAAGAGAATGGAGCTAGAATCCCTGTATAGAATTGGTGCTACATTTGGGACAATAGATGCATTGAGTGTGATTTTGTTGTGTTTATGGATGATTTTGCTATTAGAATAATTGATGCCCTTGGTTTTTCAACACAAAGATTTCCACAGTCTTTGATGAATGTCATGAGGCCAATGTAGTACAATCTAGACCAGGGCTTTACACATAATTATGCTGATTGGTTCCTAATTCCACATCATACTATCATCAGGGTGTATGGTTGTGACTAGGCACCACATATTTTGCCAAAATTTGTGCCTACTAGAATATGCTTTTTGGAGTTTATGTGGCAGATGCTCTAGATGGAGCTTGATTTAATGAGGAATTAGAGAAAAGGCACATTCTTTGCTTATTTAAAATAGTGTTTGAAGAGTTGTTGGTTGGATCAGAGATGTTAGAGGAGTTACAAAGATTCATGAGGGTCAACTATCCCCTCAAGTCCAGAAAAGAAAGAATATGTGACACAGAGGGTCGTAGTAATATGATCAAGACTTTTCTTAGAAAGAGGGCAATATCTCATGCATTTGACCCTAAGGAAGATGTGATAAGGAATTTGGTATATTTTGCAGATGTATTCTGGACAAGAAGGAGATGGATAATAATGATGAGATGGGAGGAATAGAAGAAGGAAAAGAATAAGAATTTCAAGGGGTTCTTTGTTGAGGAACCCAATCTTCTAAGATGAAGGAAGTGGGAGAGTAGCAAAAAATTCAAGAGCCCCATGATCCAAAAATTAGAATATCAGAGGAAGTCGTTGATGAAATTCAGGATGATGAGAGGGTAGTTGCCCCTCTAAGGTTTATGGAGGATGACAATTTCAATTATACTAGTGAATTTAAAGATTTTTGGATCAAGATGAAAATGAAGTAGTTTGATGAAAGGTTAAAGATCAATCTCATTGTAGTTGATGATTCAAAACAAGCTAAAGTTTAGGCCCAAACATTGGCAAAATTAAATATTGAAAATATCAATGTTACCCCCTAGGAAGCAAGAGAAGTAGTGTTGAAAAGTGACATGTTTATCATACCAGAGATGGAGCTTTGTAAGGTGTTTCTTTTAGATCAAATTAGAGCACAAGATGATCCAATGTTGGTTACATAGTTTCACTCAGAGGAAGGTGTATTAGCAATAGGGCATAACCCTACCACTCAAACCCTTGCCTTATGGACAAACCAAAAGAGAACAAGGAAGCTCAAACTCTTAGATGTGGTGCAAGAAATGAGGGGATCAGCCATGGTGAGGACAATGAGGGATACCAATCCTATAGAGGCTGCAACTATAACTATGCATTCAACAATGTTCACCAAAGATGTGGTGGAGAACATGGAGAAGAAAATAATTGAATATTCGAGAAGACTGAAATTATCAAATGATGAAGTAAATAAATTGTTTATTGAAAATTTCAAGTTGAAACAACAATTACAGTAGGCTACAACAATGATGAGGGATGAGATAGTTGTTTACAACCCACCCATCCAGGCTGAAGATCCACGGATTCAATAGATGAATGAAGAAATTGATAAGCTGAAGAAGCACAATATGGAAGATTTCAAGCATCACATCCTGGACACCTTAAGAAAGATATTGGAGCACAAAATTGAGATATTGAAGGAAAAAATAGGAGTACATGAAAGCTTTAACAATCTAGTTAAGGCTTTGGATCAAATAAGTGTTAATTCCCCTATCCTAGAGGAACTCTAGAAGAGGTGGTAGCCCACTTATCACATTCTAACCACTCTGTGAAAAGAAACACAAATGGATCCAGATGCCCCTCCAAGGCTAAAACCTACTGTGTAAATGGTGAAAGGGGTAATTCAGGAGCACAAGATTTAATAGACATGAAGAAGAAATTGGAGAACAAAAGGAATGCATTCGATTCAATAAAACACATCTTCAACCCTTTAGTCATTAAAGGTGATAATTAACTAAAAGGTGTGGATGAGTGGAAGGATGAGTTTGATCAAATGGTTTCCTAGTGCTTGACACACATACAAAATGATGGGGATATCAACCTTGACAGGTTTCATACTTTGCTTGATGGAATTGTAATACTAGACAATGGATGGACGAAATTTGTGGTAGATGTGAGGAACTTGCTTGATAATAGATGGAAGATTCATCTCACAAAGCTTACTGCTTCTCAATAATTCAAATGGCGAACAAACCCTTACTAAAATTTCTAGAGCTTTCCAAAATTGTAAAGAAATCCAAAAAATTTGTTGTTTTGCACCCAACATTAATTTTTTATGAAATATCATTAAAAAATTATAAAAAATCCAAATAGGTCCAAAATTTCTGATTTTTGGAATGAAGATTCCTCACATCATTCCAAATCTACAACAATTTTTTGTAAAAATTTCCACAACCGTTTGTGAGATATAAGTAAATCTTTGTAAAACTCTAATTTTCAAAGAACTATTTTTTGTCTAATTATTTTTCATCTAGATTAAAAAAATAAAGAATAGACCCTTACTATAATTCAAAGAGCTTTCCAAAAATATAAAAATATCTGAAAATTTTGTTAATTTTCTCTCAAAATTGATTTATAATGAAAAAATAACAAAAAAATCATAAAAAATTTAAAACAGCTCTAAAAAATCTGATTGCTGGACTAGAATCTCTTGATATTATCCTCAACCTGTAGAATTTTTTTTGTGAAAATATCTATAGATGTTTGAGAGATATGGTTGAATCTTTGAAAACTAGGTTTTTGTCCCAAAATGATGCAAAACTTGCAACAAAAAGCTAACAAAACCTTCAACAAAATGGATCCAAATCCAAAATTCATCAAAATTTGTCAAAATATTGAGCTAAAAATTAGTTAGGGGGTTCACACCATGTTCACCAAAATGTATATGAAAAATTTGGATAAAATAAAAAATGATAAAACAATAACATGCATTACCTAATCCAAATCTTCAATACCTCAAATAGATGTGATGATGGATGAATTATTCGATTGATTTGATATGTTGGTTGCTCAATTCAACAGTATAACATTGAGATGGAGATTATAGATAGAAATGGATGAATGATTCAAGAAAATTTTTGGTAGCATAAGGATACTTGAAGAATCAACCGCCGCCCCCCCCCCCCAAATGGCTTATGAGAGGGTTGATTTATAGGTAAGGTCTGATTTGGATTGATGGTTGAGATTGGCGGTCAATAAAATGTCTTAATCAATGGCCACAATTGAAAGTTGTAGTATGAAATACGGTTAGCAAAAAATTAGGGAAATGATAAGGATTAATGGTCAAGATTGAATTATAGGATAATTCAATCAAGGGTGGAAAATGAATGAGACAAGAGAAGATAATAATGGCACAGATAATGAGATTGACACAGAAAAAAAGGTTGTTGGAGAAAATTAAATAATAAAAGCATTATTTAATTATGAAAGACATGTGACATGTTGAATTTTAAATTAAATAATAATTTAATTCAAAAGTGGATGAAAATGACAAATTAGTAAATGATTAAATAAATAAAATTTATTTAATTATAGAAGAAAAGGATAACGAATAATTAAATAATTAAACTAATTATTTAATTATAGCAAAAAAAATGACAATAATTAAATAAAAAAACATTTATTTAATTATGGAAAGGAAGAGGCTAATTAGTGACCTAATTAAATAAACAAAATTTATTTAATTAATCAAGGGAAGAATAGACAAAAATGAATTAATTAAATAATTAATAATTATTTAATTAATAGAAGAATATGATCTTAAAAGATAATTAAATAATTAAAATTATTTAATTATGAAAGTAGAAGGACGAATTGATATGAAAAGGTGGTTCATAGGCAAAGAACAATTTTCAGTGTCTACAATATGAGTACAGTTGCAAAAATATTACTTATTTCAAATAATTTTATTTTTTTGTAATTTGGCCCAAAATGATGCGACATATATATTTAGTGGACACTTATAGTTGGAAAAGTTGTAGCCCAAATCTAGTTTAGCTAAAATGAATCTAGCTAGAACATATTTTTTTTACCAAAATTATCTTTTAGTTGGAAATGTTTAAATTCATTTGTACTAATAAGTTGCCAAAATTGAGAAATAATTTTGAAATTTCACCTCCTTTGGATGTCATGTAGCTTGTCTAATATAGATAGGTAATAAGATCAATAATCACCATTCTTCTCTCTTTTTTATTCTTTTATGGTTTTTATTAGAGGTAAAATAGGTTTTGAGGGGTCCCCAAAAGCCTTCACAAAAAAAGAATGTTGCATCAAAAGAAAAGCATCAAAGTCAGTAGTAGCCAACAAGAAGCAAACAAGTGAAACAAATGCTAAAAAATATTAGAAACAACACATACTACATATTCTTTAAAATATTAGCCACCTCCATATCACTATCAATAATCTTCTAGTGCACTTCCATCACCTCAGTGATGTCCCTAGCAGGAATCCCAACATTCAACTTAGTTTCATTACGCATCCTAGTACAGGGACCCTTATCACTTACCTCTTTAATCAAAACACTAGGAAGGTTAGCTACATTACCATCAACATCCTTCCCACCTGATGCTTCCTCCATCCACTACCTCACCTTCTCATTGAGAAGGCACAAAACCTTAGCTTTGTTTTTCATGATGAACTTGCTAACATCCTGTAACAATGATTTTTGGCACCCTAATCCTTTCTAACGCTTCTAGGGTTTTTATTAATGAATGGAAACTAAGGAAATGTAACTTGTTTGAAAACACATTATGTAATGCAAAAACACCTAGAAATGGATGCAAACTATAACAAAACTAAAAGAAATTGAAGAAGTGCACTTGAAATCTTGATGAAGACTGGAAATGACATCTAAAATGTTTTTGATCCTAATTTTTAGGCCTGATGGGACTCATTCACAATTTTGGGTGCATCAGTCCCAGTTCTGGAAAACTGTTCTAGAACCTATTTTTGACAAAAGGGTATCTAAAAATGCAAAAAACTCAAAATTGACCTAGAAGTGGGACTCATTCACCACTCATGGAGAATGAGTCTAATTTTGAATTTCTGAATATTCAAAGGTGGAATCTGGAGCTCTTGGTTTGTATTTTGATTCTCTATAGGTGTCCACTTCCGAAACTCTGGTTTTTGAACCTGAAAGTGAGTTTTTGTTGATATTTTGACTTGATTAATGAAAGGAAGACTTGAACAACCTTTCAATGCAATCTTCAATGATTTCCAAGACTCTAAGATGCCCAAATCTACAAATACACAAGAAGAGAAGGAGAAATGTTGAATTTTAAGGCATGGGGGTTTTCCTTGGTCAAACCCCTTTTAGGTAATTAAACCAAAATGATGAAAGAATGGAATGAAACATGAAATAATGGAGTTGAATACATTTCCATGATTTTTGATCTTGAAATTCTACAATAAAACATGAAAAATCTTCCCTTGAATGTCTGAAAATTGATCTTAAGTGACTTGTAATGATGAAAACCTAAGTTGCTTGACTTGAGATGGAAGAATGATGGATTGATAATGAATAATGAATCTAATTTAGGGTTTAGAGAGATGGTTTTATATGAAATTCACCTTATTAGCCAAAAATTGGATCCCTAAGGTTGACATTAAAAAATAATAAACTTAAATTTCAATTTTTCCCGCTCAAAGGTCAAAAAATGGTCAAATGGGACTCATTCACCACCCATGGCGAATGGGTCCCACCTAGATGGGATTTATACACCATGGATGGTGAATGGGTCTCGCAGAGGTCATTTTGATAGCTAGGATTCCAGGAGATAAGAAAATAAGGTTTAAATTGTAACTTTGTTGAGTATTTTATCAAAAATTGCCTCAAGATGCACAATATGGGTTAATAGGGACCTATTAGTGATGATGTAAAGGTCAATTAGGGCTTGGGACACAAAATTCTATGTGAAAGTGTGATTAAATACACTTTACAACATTAAAATGAGGTCCAAATAGCTTAGGGAAGCACAAGAACCAATGTGAATGTGCAAGACACATTACAACACTAGATTAACATCAAGTTTATTTTACAAGCCTTCTAGATTGATGTAAAGATGCATTTAAATACATTTTATAATGTTGAATTAAGGGAAAATGGGTTTATTAAGTCTAGAAAATCATGAAAGTCTTTTACAACACTTTACAACACCTTTACAAGACATCGATAAAAGCATATTATTCAATTTGCAAGGGTACAAGAGCTAGTGTGGATGCATAAAACCCTTCACAACACAAAATCAAGTCCTCATTAAGTCCAATTTATCATGAATTATTCCCATGTCAAGCAAGAGATACTTTTTTCTACGACACATTTAGCCTCCACTTTAGTGAAAGGATGAACTTGCTTCAAACTCACACTAAAGTAGACATTCAAGAGAGATATGAGTGTACAGATGCAGATGAAAAAGAATGAAAAAGATCAAATGAGGGTGTGAAGCCCCCAGGATCCAATATCCTAAGTCAATCCATCAAGATACATAATCATGCAATGGAAAGAAAATGAAAGGGTGGATCAAGCTTCCATTGTTTTTCCAACTAGTTGGGGATAACATATAGATCAATTGTCTAAAAATAAAATGCATACTCACTTAGGGGAAATGGAACTCTTTTTTTTCCATTGGGTGAGAAGTCCACAACATACTCATTCTAGGGCCACAAAACTTCTAATTGTCTATGGGGTGATAAATCCCAAAGGTGAGAAACATACGCTAGTTGGTATGCACTCAAACACATAGGTGGCTATGGGGAAAGTCTTGTCTTGAAATGGGCTTCCCGCTAGAACCATACCAAATTTATACCTCCTGATAACTTTAATAGGGCACCACAAAGGAAAATGATTTTTGAGCTCTATGAGGTAAGCAAAACTTTGTATGCTTGAAACTCATAGACATTGTTAATGCAGAATAGTGTAAGGACTATTCAAAGGGATTTTTCTTTGTTCGTGCAATGTCTCATCTTAGGGAACATCATGCCAAATGTCTCCAAGAGAGGATAAGTGTAAATGGTCTCATCTTGTTTCCAAGAGAGGATAAGTGCAAGGTCTCATCCTAGGGAACATTGTACCTAATGCTTTCAAGAGAGGAAATTGCAAGAAAAATAAAATCGCACAATGAAATGTGAGTGGTGATGTATGGCCCCACTTAAAGTGGTTGTGAACACCAGTACTGTGAGAAATTTCTTTAAAGTAAAAGAAGAGGACTTGAGAGCATACTCAGAAATCCCTATGCCAAGTCATATGTTTTTGATAAGCTACGTCATGAATAATATAGTATGTCACATGCGAGCCAACTTAAGGCATGTCATCTGCATCCCAAGCTTGCTCTTATGTATTCATGAAAGGTTAAAAAAAAGCCAAAGGAGGTTACCACAAGTGAGATACAAGGAAAATTCTATCAGATTCCTTGCCCCCACTTAGTGCAAGACAAAGGTGAGCCGAAATGATAAATGAAATGCATGCTAGAGCAAAAATCAATATCAATTAGAGGAATTAGGTGCTCCCCATAGAGGGAAGCATACCAAACTCCTTAATATTTTGGATTATACAACTCAAAGCATGACATTCATTAGTGGAATGACCATGAACTCTATGATATGTAAAAAATAAAGTCTTGTAAGAACATTTCATTCGAATTCTAGGGGGAAGAGTGATCAAGTGATCTTGGAGGATCCTTGAAAAGATACCCTCTTAATCAATGGTAGAAGGTGGTCTTGTGATTTGTGTCAAAGATACATATTGCTTAGTAGTAGATGCCATAATGACACAAGTTTCTCTAGATTGTGTTATTTTGTTCTTACTCTTATAGGAGGAGGGAAAATCTATTAGATTCAAATCATTAGTGTCTTGCGAGATGACACTGACATTAAGCAAAGGTGTATTTGTTTGTTTGATGTTTTGGAAAGGATGATATTCAAGACCACTAGTGTTGATGAGTTCAGGATGGATGACTATTAAGGACGATTTAGGAGTATCTTGTGTGAGATTGTTGATGTTTAGTGAAAGTTTTTTGATCTTGATCAAATGACAATAACCAAGACCATGAGTCGTTTGTTGTGTGTTAGGCACTATAGGGTTGTGAATACCTTGTTCATGAGCACCAAATCCTTTTCCACGATATCCATGTTGTTTCATGATTTCATAACCATTTCCATAAAGTATCTTCATTGCTCTTGGATTGGGTGGTTGTTTGTTATTGTATTCATCAAAGGTTGTTACATAGTTTCTATCTTTTTCTAAAGTGGTTGAGGTGGATGCTTTTGAAAGTTTGTCTAAATTTTGTGTTGATAGTATTGTTCTGTCTTTTCCCTTATTTGAGTCTTTGCAGATGATTTTGTACTCTCCCATGAAGTCATGTTCAAAATCCAAGAAACCCCAATCATCGTATGTAAGTTGTTGTTTTTTGTCATCTTGTTGTGCGGATTCCACTTGTGTGGTTGGTGTTAATGTGTTCAAGGGGTTTTCTTTGGTTTTCTCAAGTTGCAAGACACTATGAGGCTCATGATTAGTGTCGAAGGTGTATACTTTGTTGTTGTAGATGTATTTCATTTTTTGATGAAGAGTTGAAGGCACACCATTCATTGCATGAATCCACAGCCTGCCTAAAAGAGTGTTATATGAAACATCATTAGGCATAACATGGATTGGTGTATCTAATGTGGCCACTCCAAGTATAAGAGGTAAAGTGATCACACCAAGTAGTTGTTTTCTTTCATTTTAAAATCCCATAATGGATAAAGAATCATATTGAATGTTTGATTTATTGACACCTAGTCTTTTGAGAAGGTTCACTCCACACACATTAAGAGTGAATCTAGTATCCAAAAGAGTTCTCTTAATCCCTTTTTGTTTGTATTGAGCAATGATAATGAATGCTTCATTTTGTTTTTGCACTTCCAAAGGAAGAAGCTCACTTTGGTGGAAAACAATGTCAACATTTATTCCTTGGATGATGACTGGGATGTTAGTTGGTTGCGCATTAGAAGGGACAGGAAGTTGTTGCAAGGCTGATTGGATCATGTTGTGGTAGTGAGGAGACGCTTGAATAAGGTCCCATAATGAGATTTTAGTAGGAGTATTCTTTACTTGTTCAACAAGATTTTACTCCTTTCCACTAGGAAGACCTGGTAAGATAGGTCTAGGTGGGATAGGATAAGGAAAAGGTAAGGTTGTTGAGGTTGGTTGTGGTGGTTGTGGATGATTGCGAGTGTTATATGTATGAACAATGGTATTATAACTCAGCTACTGTGATACATTATTCTTAGGTGGGTAAAGGAAAAGCTAGAGTTTGTTTTGAGGTGGAGTTTTATGTGAAGCGGGGTAAAGGATGAGTTGAGGTTGAATAATGTTAACATCCCTTAGCAAGTGAGAGTCTAATCATTATTGTGGTGCTTGTCTTGCATCATGATATCATTCCTAGGAGGAGGATTTTGAGGAGAACTAAAAACCATATTTTCTAGACATTCTAAAGTTGGTTCTTCTAAAAGGACTTCATCACAAGTGTGAGGATGATCAATGATTGAATTGTCTTGCTTGATAAGGTTTTTCTTAGGTGAAAGGGGATAACTAAGATTCTCATGACTCTCATTGGTTGTGTTTTCTAACATCAAAGCATCTTCTTCACAACTAGAAGAGATACTAGGAGAAGAACAAATGTGATTATCATGATCATTAATGACTTTGTTCCTTTGTTCCCTAATGTCTTCCAAAATAGGAGAAATAGGGGAAGGATCATAAAGAGGGTTGTTGTAGACCAACATATCCTCATCATTTATAATCTTATCTTCCTCAAGATTATCCACACAATGGAAATTAGGTAAAGTGATGTTAAGAATGTGTCTATGATTTCATTATCTTGTGCTAAAATATCTTCCCAAAGGGGGTGAGAAGGAAAAACAAGATCCTCATGATTCTCAATGATTGTGTCTTCTTTCACCAAGATACCTTTGTCACTAAAAGGAGAGGTATTAGGAGAAGCACAATTATGATTATCATAACTATCTATGTCTATAAGCTCTTCTATCACATTATCCACACAAATAGGGGAGATAGGAGAGGGTGTGAGTTTAAGGTTAACATTGTCATTTTCACTCTCTTATGCTAAGAGAATTTCATAACTAGGACATGCATTGAATGAATGACGATCATGCTTATAGACTAACTTTTTCTTTGCAAATTTGGAGAAGATTGAAACTAACATTTTGAAAAGAAAATCTATGGTAACTCAAAATGCAATGTAAAAGGCTGAAATGAAATGTAATTTTTAGAGAATAATTGACTGATTATGATATGTAACAATATAAGAATGCAAACTTAAAATTTAAACCATGCATGAAATGAGCTAAATTCAGCTAGATTTGATGAAATGCATGTTACAAAAATGCAATCAACTAATATAGATAGGAAATGGCACCAAAGAAAAGCCTAAAAATAGGGTTTTCAGCTTTGTAAAAGGCAGTTTTAGGAGTGAAAAGGGACTGATTCGCCCAAGGTGGCGAATGAGTCCTAGTATGGAATTTTTTTAGAATTTTCAAAAAAAATTGATGGATTTTGATGTTTTCTAAGTGCTATGATGCAAATCTAAGTTAAAAATGCAGAATTTTAAAATAAATACATGAAATTAGATGCCAAAAATGCAACCTAAATGCAGTTTTCTATGAATGCAAATGAATTCATGCAGACCCTAATGCAAGATCAATGCAAGATAGATGTATGATTAAGAACTCTCAAAATTAGACAAGAAGGTATTCAAAAAAGTAGGTTCACCAAAATGTAACAATGATTGTTGGCACCCTATTTCTTTCTAACACTTCTAGGGTTTTTCACCTAAAAGGAGCAAGAAGGGCCAAAATGCTTATGTCTACATTCAAATTTAATGCAATATGGATGTAATATGGATGAAATATACCTAGATGCAATGTTGGAATGCAAGAAACTAATAAGACTAATTGATCAATGAATGGAAACTAAGAAAATGCAACTTGTTGGAAAACACATTGTGTAATGCAAAAACACCTAGAAATGCATGCAAACTATAATGGAATAGAAAGAAATTAAAGAAGTGCACCTAAAATATTGATGACTATTGGAAATGAAATTTGGACGCTACTAATGTTGATTTTCAGGCTTGATGGACTCATTTTCCATTCTGGGTGAATCAGTCCCATTTCTACGAAATTGTTTTAGAACCTGTTTCTCACAAAAGGGTATCTAAAAATGCAAAAAACTCAAAATTGACCTAGAAGTGGGACTCATTCGCCACTCATGGTGAATGAGTCCACTTTTTAATTTCTGGATATTCAAGGGTGGAATCAAGAGCTCTCAGTCTGCACTTTGTTTCTCTATAGGTGTCTACCTCCAAAACTCTGATTTTTGAACTTGAAAGTGAGTTTTTATTGATATTATGACTTGATTAATGAAGAGAATACTTGAAAAAACTTGCAATGCAATCTTCAATTATTTACAAGCCTCTAAGATGCCTAAATTTGCAAACACACAAGAAGAGAAGGAGAAATGTTGAATGTTAAGGCATGGGGGTTTGCTTTAGTCAAACCCATTTTAGGTAATTAAACCAAAATGATGAAAGAATGGAATGAAACATGCAATAATGGAGTTGGGTACCTTTCCATGATGTTTTATTTTGAAAGTCTACATCAAAACATGAGGAATCTACCATTGAATGTCTAAAAATTGATCTTAAGTGAATTGTAATGATGAAACCCTAGCTTGCTTGGCTTGAGATGGAAGAATGATGGATGGATAATGAAGAATGAATCTAATTCAGGCTTTAGAGAGTTGATTTTATAGGAAATTCACCTTATTAGCCTAAAAATTGGATCCTTAAGGCTGACATGTAAAAATAATAATCTTAAATTTTAATTTTTTTCTTGAAAGGTCAAAAATGGGGAAAATGGGACTCATTCGCCACCCATGGTGAATGGTTCCCACCTGGATGGGATTGATTCACCATGAATGGTGAATGGGTCCCACAAGGGCCATTTTCATAGCTAGAATCCAAGAGATAAGAAAATAAGGTATAGATTGCAACTTTGTCAGCTATTTTATCAAATATTGCCTTGGGATGCAATATGGGTTAATAGGGGCCTATTAGTGATGATGTAAAGGTTATTTAGGACTTGGGGCATAGAATTCAATGTGAAAGTGTGATTAAATACACTTTACAACATTAAAATGAGGTCCACATAGCTTAGGGAGGCACAAGAACTAATGTGAATGTGCAAGACACATTACAACACTAGATTAACATTAAGTTTATTTTACAAGCCTTCTAGATTGATGTAAAGATGCATTTAAATACATTTAATAATGTTGAATTAAGGGAAAATGGTTTAATTAAGTATAGAAAAGTGTGAAATTCTTTTACAACACTTTACAACACCTTTACAAAACATCGATAAAAGCATGTTATTCAATTTGAAAGGGTCCAAGACCTAGTGTGGATGCACAAAACACTTCAAAAATGTAAGTCAAGACCTCATTAAGTCCAATTTATCATGAATTATTCCCATGTCAAGCAAGAGATACTTTTTTCTACGACACACATCCACAACCTAGTCCAATTTTAGATAAGCTCATTCCAAATTTTCTTCAAGAGCCACAATCCTCATTTGAAAAAAAAAATTTAGCTTCAACATCTTGTCAGTAACCATTTTTATTACATTAAAAATTTGGTTGATTTGAGCCTGCAAAGAAGGCTCCAAAGGATTAGAGGATTCCCAAGCTTTACTAACCAAACCACAAGCCTTCACATTTGTGAGATTCAATTTGTTAAAAGACCAATTAAAAATGCTCAAGAGATTTAAAGTTTCATCTTTCATCAACCCCAACATGTTGGGTAACTCCTCCCTATTGCAATTGAATACATCTCTATCATCCACCCAATCCTCCAAGGAATCCTTGCTAGGATTTTCACTTTCAAGAACATTTTTCCATGTTTGGCTAGCAATCGACACATTTATATTGTGAAGGGAGCTTTCAATTTCTTTAGCCACACTCCTCCCTTTATCTTGCACCTTCAAATCCTACTCCTACAAACCTGCATTATCCTAACCATGAGCATCCTTTAGAGGCTCAACTATAGGGGAATCAACACCAGACTCCTCTTGGTTGAGGTCATTGTTCTACTAAGCCTTCTTCTAGGTACTCGCGCCCTTCAAACCTAACTTCCTCTTCGAACTACACAATGGGGGTTTCCCAGCCTTGTCCCCAACAATAAATTTCTTCCACTTCTTTAGACCAGAGGAATCACCCTTCATAATTTTACCACCTAGGGACTTACCAATGGCCACCTCTTCACTACCCATTTCATAATCAACAATGTTTTAGGCCTTTTACCTTTCTTAACACTCTTTCCCTCAACAAGACTAGGAGGTTGTGAATACACTTCCATGGAAGCATCCAAACTAGGCTCATATTCCTCATCAACATAACCCAAATTAGACATGGTTTCATAATCCAAATCAAGCTTCATCTGCCAACCCTTAGTAACCCTTTTAGGTTTCTCAGGAACAATATAAGACTTAGCATACTCAGATATAAGGAGAATCAGACTCACTTGAAGAAAATAATAGGGAAAGGAGACCTTTTTCTTGTTGGAAGAATGACTAGGTTATCTATATGTTGTCATTGATGTCACCATAATGGTATTTTGGTCTAGTACTCTATACTCGTGTGTATGACTATCTTATCTTCTATGATGGCTGATCTACTATTTTTGGTTTCCACTCCGGTATTCTAGTCCACATTTCTCCACATTTAACAATTGTTGATTGCAGTTTTGGGAAAACACTTATGGATGTTAAAGGCATACATGATCAGGTTATTTCATGTTTTTCATGCTCATACAATGAAGTGACATTATTCTATTGTTTGCATTGAAGACTATTTCTAGCTGACTTGTTAAGATAATTTTGATATGATATCAAAACTTATGTGAGATCTATTTCTTGGTCTGAGCTGACACAATGTATCGTGGTAATAGTCAATTTGCATTTTGAATATTATTTTTGGAGCCAATAGTTGATATCCTTTATAATGAATTGCATATAATTTGGTTAACCTAATTGGTGCTTGTGATGAAGATCAAATATATATATATATATATATATATATATATAGTGAGCAGTTTTAGTGTGAGAGTAGAAAAGATAAGTGTGTAGATAGGAGAGAAGAGATAGAATAAATAAGTGTGTGAGATCTATTTCTTGGTTTGAGCTGACACAATGTATCGTGGTTATCAATTTATTTTGAAAATATTTTATGGAGCTAGTTGATATCCTTTATAATGAATTGCATCTAATTAGGTTACCTAATGGTGCTTGTGATGAAGATCGGATATATATATATATATATATATAAGTATATGGTGAACATAGTTTTAGTGTGAGAGTAGAAAAGATAAGTGTGTGTAGATAGCAGAGAAGAGATAGAATAAATATTGAGCAAGTAATGAGCATGAAGGTGTAATCAGAAAGGAAACAATTGTGAGCATCTCTGAAACTGTATCAACAGATGATAGGTGCATCTTTCCAGTTCATTTTTGGGATGTAAATCCTTATTCTATTTTTGTATAATCCTATGTAGGCAGTGAGCCACCTTGTCGGATAGTGAGTCCTTTTTGTAGGCAGTGAGCCTTTGTGCTTAGATAGTGAGTCCTTTTGGTAATGAGCCTCTTTTGAAAATACTATATTAGTGTGAGTTAACACTCACTGTGGTTTTTCCTTATTGGGTTTTCCACGTAAAAATCTAGTGTCCATTGTGTTGATTTACTTTCTATTATTTATGTTTCATGCTCATATTTAATAATAGAATATAGTGGTTGAAGATTTGATAAGTGATAAAGTTTTAAGGTTGAATTTGTGTGACAATTGATTCATCCCCCTCTCAGTTGTCCTACCTTGTTTAACAATTGGTATCAGAGCTTGTGGTTCCTTGTGTAGAGCTTAACCACTTGAGGAGGATCCTGAAGAATGGTTGAATGGATGATAAAGGAGAACTTCAGACTGCTCTTGAAGATCTTGAAAAAATAGAAAGAGAAAATATAGATTTGAAATAGAATCTTGATGAAGCAAATGAATGTGTTCAAAAATTGAAGGAACAGTTGAATAAATTTAAGGAAAGACACAAAGAAGTGAGTGAATAGCTGAAACAAGTGATAATTGGACTGAAAGTGAGAGTAGAAGAGAAGAAGAGGATTGAAGAATTTTTTAATACAATGGTGCAGAACAAGTTTGATGAATGTTCCATACTCGAGTAGGAGATAGTAAACTTAAGAGTGGATCTAGAGAAGGCTAAACTATGTGAAAGTAATTTCAGATCTAGTGTCGATAAACTTGAAGAATTGCTTGCAGGACAAAAACCATGTAAATACAAAGGTGGCTTAGGAGTTGATATCGGTGAAAGTTCTAAAGATGCGAAGAAGAATCAAGGCAAGCGGAAGAAGAGAAGGAATTTTAAAGAAGACTACCTGTAAGACAGCCTAATGCATAGAGGTATCCCTCTTTTGATGGTGTTTTATTTTCTTTTAACAAATATGGTCATAGAGCAACTGAATGCAGGAGCAGGATAAACCAGTTCTTTAGCTCTCTTTTCAAAAAATTCTTTGAATGTGGGAAGTTTGGACATAAGGCTACATAATGCAAATCTCAAGTAAGGATGATCAGTCAAGTAATGAGGAACAGGTTTAATGAAGGCAGAATGAATCAATTCTTTAATGGCTACTATTATAACTGAAATAAATTTGGACATAGAAAATCAGATCAAAAATAATATCATAATGGTGTGATTTATTATAACTACAACAAACCTGGACATGTATCTAAAATTTGCAAGAATAAGAAAGAAAAGAAGTCTACTCGGAAGAGAAGAGTGAACCGGTAAAGAAGATTGACAAAGAAGAGATGAAGCAAGAAATGGACAAGGTATGGAAGAAGAAAGAAGAAGAAAATATGAGACTCCTAATTTGTCTGTACCCTCATCTGGTACAGATGACCTATTTGAAATTTAGATCTAGCATGGTCTTAGGGGGAGCATTATCAGAAAATCATAAAAACCCCCTAGAAGAATGGTGTGTTAGAGGTTGGCATGTGATTGAAATGTGAAGAATGTTCATTCACAGGTTTTGGAAATGGAACTGAAGAAAAATGTGTTGGTCTAAGGATTTTTGGATCGAACTAGATTTTTCTATGCTAAGTGAAGTATGTGTTTAGTATCTTTTTGCATTTGTCACATTTAAATGTGCTTAGGGAAAGCTCTACAAAGGTTAAGTAAAAATTTGCGATGCTTTTTGATTAATTGTGCATCTGAAGTCTTTGGAAGGTTCTCTAAACAAATCTTGAGGCATGCTCGAAGTCTTTCTGAAGGGAATTCAAAGATTGATTCAGGTAATCTAGAAACTTATTTTTTCTCTGATTGCAAAAAAGAAAGAAGAAAATTGAAGTATTGTTGAATTTTAGGAAAGCAAAGCAATGGATGGTGGTTTGTGTGTTGTTACCTCTCTAAAGCTAAAAAGGGTTGAAGTAGAAGAATACAATCATAAGAAAATTAAAGGAATTGAACTAGGGTTGAACGAAGTTGAATTATAGAATATAAAAACCCTAGGGATGGATTTATGGAGAGAATTTTTGTGGATTATAGATAAAGAGATTATCTTGTTTTTGTTAAACTATGTTAAGGATGGAAGCATTGTTTTGGAAAAACCCAATTTTATTTCAAAGGAAGCAATCAAAGAAATCACTAGATTATACAGTGTTGGAGAACTCCCTGGAAAGAAAACTGTGAAGTATAAAGATGTGGTGGAGATGAATAGCATCGATAAAGATCTTAGAGCACTGTTGATTGATACACTTGCTGACTCGGCCGTTAGGTATGTTGTGTATAGTATCTTATACAAAATTTATTTCAGAAACTGTGAAAGTTCAACTTCAGCTATTATCATACATATTGCCCACATGATAGTTAAAGAGAACATACAGTTTGATTTATGTATCTTGTTACTTGAGAATTTTCTTGAAAATGTTCAAATGTCATTGGTTGTGAATTATCCCTTTCGTTTTGGATCCTTGCTGATATGTTTGGTGTTTTACTTTTTGAATTATCTATCGAGAAGAGATAATGTGATGTGGGAATCTACTATCCCTATTGGAAAGCAAATTTACAGATATCTAGAGTCTTCAGAAGATAATGTGAATATGTGCAGATCATATTTCTCATTTTTTTGAGCAAACCCTTGCTCTAGTATATCAGAATCAAGTCAATTGAAGTGGGTTCTTCCTTCAGAAAAAAGAGAAATGGAGGTTGTTATTAGTAATTCCCCTCCAGAATCAAAAAGGAAAAAAGAGATAACTAAAGATATCATTGGCATTATGGATGAGAAGGAGAAAGAGTCTCTGACTAGCACTGAATCACCTGATCCTAGTCGCATCCAGTCTATGATAGTTGAAGGAAAAATGAAGAATATTGGTGAAATGTAGAGTGTTGCCTCACCTATTGACAAACTAAAAATTGATGATGCTCTGGTAGATTATCTACTTTAGAAAGGAATTGAAGTATCTATTGTTTTTTATTTCTTGCTTGAAAATCTAATTGAAATTGTTGAAGAGAGGATGTTGCTTGAAGGTTCAGAAGGACATAAGATGGGAATATTGGTTGAAAGGATATGTAAAAGGGCTATGCAAAGATTGTCTAGATTGATTGTGGAAACAAAGAAGTGTGTTAAAGAAATTTTATATTTTTACAAGTATTGTCTTCAGTGGCCTGCAGGTGTAGATAATTTCAAAAGTAGAATTGAAGTGATTGAAGCCAAGGTGAACAACATTGGAAAGAATTTTGATATATTCAAAGATAAAGAAGGGAAGCAAAGGATAAGAGTTGGTGAACTATAGGCTGAACTAATAATTATACAAAGACAGAGAGATGATGTAACAAAGACCTTCTGGCTTCTTAAAGAAATTGTTGAAGTCTCATTAGAGCATCTTTCCATAATTTTTATTGATGTTGAAGATGTTGAGAAAAAATGTTTTGTTATTTCTTGGTAACCCTCTTTTACTATGTTGGGATTATTGGAAAGTACATGCACAAAGATGGAGTATGTTGTTTTTAATTGGAAGAAGTTGTATCTAGTTCTCAAGGAAAGGTATAAGAAGGTATTCCAAGTGAAGAATGTCATCTTCACTCAATTTCTGCTTAAATGTTCTAGATTGTTGGAAGTTTTTGAAGCTTTTTGGAAATATTTTGAAATTTTGATGTCACCATGTCTACACTCATTTTTGGTGCCCTTTTCCATTGATGTCAAAGGGGGAGAGTGTTGGAGATAATGGAGAAAGTTAAAAAAAAAAATTAGGAAAGAAGAAGAATTTTTTTTTACATGTTGTCATCAATGAAAAAGGGGGAGATTGTTGGAAGAATGACTAGGTTGTCTATATTTTGTCATTGATTTCACCATGTTGGTAGTTTGGTCTGAAACTCTATACCAGTGTGTATGACTGTCTTATCTTCTCTGATGGTTGATCCGGTATTTTTGGTTGCCCCTCTAGTATTCTAGTCCGCATTTCTCCACATTAACAATTACTTATTGCGATTTTGGGAAAATACATATGGATGTTAAAGGCATGCATGATCAGGTTATTTCATGTTTTCATGCCATACAATGAAGTGACATTATTCTATTGGTTGTGTTGAAGACTATTTTTGGCTGAATTTTTAAGATAATTTTGATATGATATCAAAACTTATGTGAGATCTATTTCTTGGTCTGAGCCAACACAATGTATTGTGGTAACAGTCAAATTGCATTTTGAAAATATTATGTAGAGCTGACATTTGATATCCTTTATAATGAATTGCATCTAATTAGGCTGACCTAATTGGTCCTTGTGATGAAGATCGAATATATATATATATATATATATATATATATACGTATATGGTGAACAATTTTAGTGTGGGAGTAGTGAAGAGAAGTAAGTGTGTGTAGACAATAGAGAAGAGATAGAAGAAATATTGAGTGAGTAATGAGTGTGAAGGTGTAATAAGAAAGGAAATAGTTGTGAGCATCTTTGGAACTGTATCAACACATGATAGGTGCATCTTTCTAGTTCATTTTTGGGCTATAAAGCCTTATTCTATTTGTGTATAATCCTGTGTAGGAAGTGAGCCTCCTTTTTGGACAGTGAGTCCTTTTTGTAGGCAGTGAGCCTCTTTTGAAAATACAATATCATGTGAGTTAACCCTCACCATGTTTTTTCCCTTATTGGGTTTTCCACATAAAAAATTGGTGTTCATCGTGTTGATTTACTTTTTGTTATTTATGTTTCATGCCCATAGTTAATAACAAAATAGTGTGATTGAATATTTGATAAGTGATAAAGTTTTAAGGTTGAATTTGTGTGACAACTGATTCACTCCTCCCCCCTCTCTATTTTCTTGCACTTGTTTAACATTTCTTATGCCTGAAATGGTTGAGAAGGACAAAATTATAACCAAATAAAATAGATAAACACCCATCAAGCGTAAATTACCTCATGATTTCTTTGAAAACGTCACCCCAAATCACCTTAATAGAGTGGTGATAGTAACCCCTGCATTCAACCCTCTCCAATCTATTAATTTCATCATCCTTGAAGAAAATTTCCAATGCAACATTTGACTCCTTTTTATCTCTATGAACTTTCCTACGTTCGGTAGAAAGACTCATAATTCTAGCAATTAGGTCTTCAATTATATTGAGCTAAATCCCACCAAGCTTCAAAACCCTATTCTACCACCCTAAACGAAAGCCTCAATTACCTTAGGTTCATTCCCATGGAGTCTCTCAATGTATGGTGTAACACCTCCCAACTACAACCTTTCCCAAACTTTCACATTGGTCTTCGAGGTGTCACAAGAGAAGGGTTCGACTATATTCCAGTCACCACCCATGATCATAGTCACCAAAAATAATAGAAGCTTGAGAAAATTATAGAGAATTAGATGAAGCCTTTATAATAAATGCTTAGAGCTACCCACAATCCGTGTGGGAGAGGTAAGGTGGTAGGGGGTAATAATTAATCTAGGAGGCTGCTCCTTACAAAAGATAGTCAAATCATCAAAATATAGAGCCAAATATGAATTGAGATCACACCAAGAAATAATTTTCCACGTGAACAAGCTCATGAGAAATAAGGTGATGATGAAAAGATCCCCCTCCTTAGAAATTTTTTAAATCATGATTTAAACTTACTTGGGCTTCGATGGGGAGGGATTCATTCCCTTCCTATATCCTATGTTCATTGACCTGAATGTTAGCAAAAAAATCAACAAGACCATTTCCCTCTCTAAATATATGGGAAATACAACATTCATCAAAGGATTTTGAGATTTCCACACCATCCAAAATGACAAATTCAACTGTCCATGAAGGGGGTGTGGAATTCTTAAGGTTGTTAATGACATTTAGAGAGTCATCCTTGATCAAAACCTTCCTGAATCCTTTAGACTAAGCAACTTTTTATTTTGTATGTTTCCAAAACCTTCTTAGGGATTTACGTTTGGGACTCGCAATAGAAAATAATGATTCACATTATTTTTTCCTTATGCTACTTCTAAATCATTTGAAAATCTTTTACATAATTATATCCATGAGGAATCATCTTAATATGGCATATATATTCTCATTGATGTATACTTCTTATAGCCTTAGAAACCCAAAAATTGTTGTGAGGTCTTAACATACTTGCTAGGCAATGGTAATCCAATATACTGAAAAATCCCTTTTGTTTATCCAAAATCCATATAGGCCATTGATTAAGACCATACAATAGTGGAGACACAATGTTGAGTATTTGTGTGAATAGGGTTATTTTCCTAATTAGTTTTATTGTTGGGTCCTTTTCACATCTAGTCACTTAAGTTTACTTAAGGATTTCTTAGGGAATATTTAATTTATGAATCATGTCATAAGATTAAGAAAAATCATAATTTTATGTTGTCCCATTTTCAACTTCCCTCATATAACCAAGGGTTCTCATTGTACATTATAACATAGTTTCTTATGTATTGCATCCTTTGATATAGTATAGTTTATTCTCTCATATTGGTCTTCTTTATTCTTTCTATTTGAATTTATTGGTCTTGGGTAGCTATCTCCATATGAAAAGATTACATGATATTAGATTAGTTGGGAGTCTTTGGCTAGCTTCTTAGGAGATCTAGAATTATAGTTCTTGTATTTTATTGGAACAAATTTGAGCTCACCATTGGGTCTAGAGAATTTAAGAAATATTTCCCTTTATTGTGCACCAATTAGACATTGGAGTCCAAATCTTGAAGGGTTTGATTTTAGTAAGTGGTTGCAAAATCTAGATGGAAGCCATCATGTTAGAGAATTTTTGGTCAAATTTAAACTTACTATTGCATTGCAATGGCATAGATAACTTATATTTTGAATATAAATCATTAAAATAAATAAATAAAATCCCTAGACCCTTAGATTATTTTTTTGCACTCTCATCACATGGTCATACAATTGTATAGTACCATCATACCATTACAAAAAAAATTATTATGTAACATAGGCATTAGAATAATTTTTCAAGCACATTTATCATCAAGTAATAGAATTGACTATAGGTTTTATCCTTATTTTTATATAACTCATGTGGTTAGTAGAGTACATAGTATGATAGGACCCTACATGTACTAGGGTACTTGCTATGTCTCAAAATTGGTACCACGTAGAATGGGCCCTATATTGTGACTATTGGTAATACTTTGTATCTATCCACTAGCTTGTAGCTTGTAGACACCATAAATAGTGTCTTCCCCAATGATTGGCACATTATACAAGTGATACAATCTCTCTCCAAATCCACCGCTAGTAGTTCTTCCTAGTGGTAGCTCTATTTCTGTAAAACCACCCTCCAAAACTACCTCAAGATGCTTGATAGTGGTTTCCTACTTGTCAAAATTATTTTTTAATTTAAAAAGATAGTTTTTACACAAAACAGTGGTTTTTCGCTCAACCACATGAGTTTTTGGCACATATTGGTGGATATTCAAGTTTTTTTTTGGATAATGTTATCATCACATAGTTTTGAGGTCAATATATTCTCAACCCCAAGTTAGACCCATTCACCATTAAATTTTTTCAATTTTTAGTTCAATTTCAATGGCTCTATTTATTTCATTTTGGTTGTCATTGATGTCAAAAGAGAGTTGCAATTTGGTTGTTTGGTTGCTAGAGTCTCTATGAAATACTATGCATTTCTCCATTGGTCTTGCCTTTCTTTTGTAGTTTGGAAGATAGATTCATGACGTGTTATGGCATGTGTGATCCAAGTTTCAATTCACTTGGGTTCTAGAAAATTGTTTTTGTGAGTGATAGTTTGAAGATTGGGTTGATCCCGTGTTGGTGTTTTCAAAGATGAAAAGTTTCGCTTTGCATTCCTCTATGTTTTCAAATATGGTTATGTGGTTCACAAGATAAGTTCATGATGTAGAGAAAGGATAAAAAATCTTGCACCAAATCCAATGAAGAAAACTTTCAAGGTCTCAAGCATTAAATGGTGGGTTTTTGGCCTCTAGGCCTCAATCTCCTAGTAACCCTTCCTAACTGATTTTTCTATTATAACTACCTATGAAAATCTCATATCAAAACTATAAAATGATTTTTGAATACTTTTTTTGGCCTTTAACAATATATCAAAAATTGTATGGGTTTGTTTTGTAACATAAGGGTCTATTTTTTACTATCCCATTTTGCACTAGGCCTAATTAGGCTTGAACAACTAGGTAGCAATGAGGTTTTCAATATCTAGGCCTTAATTCTTCACACCAATTCCTCAAACATTTCTTATGGGGCCTACAACATCCATCCCAATCACTAGAAACAAGTTCCCAAGAGCTTTTGTCCAAACTCTAAGTCCTATGCAACTTCAATGCCTAATACATGAGGAAATTAAGCTAGGGCATCAACTTAGCATGTTTTGCACATTTCCTCTACACTTTCAACTTTATAGAAACCAATAAAAACCTATTTATATCCATTCCACCAAGTTTCATGAGGTTTCACTTGTGGAATGGTGAGACATTCATTTTTCTTCCTTCAAAGCACTAAACCTAGGGTTTTCAACTAGTCTGGGGTAAATTGGCTCTAAAACACTCAAATCTTAATGAAATTCAATGGGACAAAGTCTAATAAAAGGTAGAATCAATTATCCATCAACTCCAATTGGTTTTAGATTATGTACCAACCATAAAATGCCGTACTAAGCTCTGAAATAGCAATTTAATGTTCAAAAATGCAGAAACAATGATGTCTTTTATTAATTTCACTTCAAAAAATGTAACAACCATCCTTGGTTTGACCTCCCCAAGGCTATTTAAACATGTACCAACCATTTACAACTGATTTTAAAATTACAACTGCTCAAATTCCTTTATTTACACTTGTGTCTTTTCATATTCCATGTTTTTCAACATTTTACACATTAACAACATTTTGCAAAATTGACAACACTCCTAACAACCTAATATTGACTCACCAACACTCCTAATGACCTAATGTGTACTCTAACAAACCCAACATGGTATTAGATGACCTTAATACATAAAACCAACATAAGAAAAACAAAATTACAACTTTCACTTAACCTACTAAACCTAAGGTGCTCCTACACCATACTCCCAAGCAAAGAAAAGATTCAAGCTCCTCTTGAATAGAAGGTAGAAACTTGAGAATCAGATCTAAAATCCCCTGCATGATCTGCATAGACCCCTACAAAAAACCTTCTTTTAAATGGTTCCATAGTGGCTTCATGTTCACTTGAGGTTTCTTGAACCTGTGGCATAGGTAAATGAGTTTGGCAAAATAAACAACTGCTAAGAACTTGGAACAAAATAGATAAAAAACTTGATTACCCTACTTCTCACACTCTTTTGGTGACCTTCTCAACATACTAACAACTTCCCCTTTCTTTCATTTGTCATATCCAACTTGTAATTGCTTCTTTTTTCATGATAGATTGCATGCATTTCAATAGCACCCTGCTCTCCCTCCATGGCTTGTTTCAATTTAACTTTAGGTTTCTCACCCATTGAGTTTGCAATCTCAACAAGAAAATTAGTCTCACTACCCTCTACTACAAGAAACAAATCATATCTAACTTTCAATACTCTGTTGTGAAATACTTGCAAAAAAATTATGGATTAAAAATCAACACTACAACTCCTATCACCCAAACCTACCATATCCCATTCTACTTTCTCCTTGAAGTCTGCACAATCAATAAACCTTTCCTTTGCTATGTTTATTTCAGTTTGAAAAATAGAAAATGGATCCTTTTTTTTGCATTAAAACCTCTCAACTACATCTTGTATAGGGGTACCCTCCCCAAACTGCCTAAGAAATGCAATAATATAGTGGGTTGTATCCTCACATATCATCTTCCAATGTTGAATGTTTGCAAACACATTAAAGGTTTTTTCCTTCCCATCTTAGAAACCTTGAAGTGCTATCTATCATCAAATTAACATGCCCTTGCAACAAGTTTTGAATCTCTAATGGAAATTGATCAATCCTAGTTGTCATAACAGTCATTGTTATATTTATACCAACAAAGCCCTAATCTCTCTTTCCTATGGCTTGTACATAATCCTCCCTTATCAACATAACACTAGATCCAAATTGTGACTCTTGGTTGTCATCTTACAATGGTGTAAGGGTATATGAAATTCCATCCTTCACTATGGTATAGATGTTCTTCCTCCCATCATGTTTTTCTTGCCTATCATATTGGCAAGGTCTCCCTAGAAGCAAATGGCACATAGCCATGGGTATTATATCACATAAAACCTTATTTTTGTAACTTCCTATGTGGAACTCCACCCAACTTTGTTCATTTACCACTAATTGTTTCCCTTTATTAATCCATGAAATTGTATATGGAGTGGTATGAGAGATTCTTTCCAACTTAAGCTTTTCAACTATCTCAACAAAGACCAAGTTATCTATACTTCCTGAATCAATGACAACTTTGCAAACTTTTCCTTGGAACTTACAAGTTGTTCTGAAGAGAGACTTTTGTTGTGGTGGCTCCTTCTCCTTTGTCCCTTTGATCAAATTTCTTCTCACCATGAGAGATTCACCAACTTCTAGATCAGCCTATTGTGATGAAGAATGCACACTTTCACAATCATCTCCTTGTACAAGTTGAGTTCTTCTTTCTCCTCCATATGGAGTAGTGGTCAAATTTTTAGTGCATTTCCATGCTTGGTGACTTGAAAATTTATTTCATTTATAAAATTTACCTATGAATACACTTGAACCTCTTCTTTGGCTTGTAAATCTACCCCTTGAATCTAATCTACCTCCTCTAAAACCACCTCTTGAATCTGAAACTTGCTCTTGACTACTTCTTGCTTCTCCTTGAGGTTTTGTGGACTGCCCTCTATCACTAAATGTGTCTCTTCCTCTGAAACATTTTACTCTACCCCTGCTTTTCTTCTCTTTCCTTCTTTTCAATTTGTCTTCAGCCTTAATGGCCAATTGGTAGCATTCTTCCATCGTTCTTGGAGTGGTGAGGAATAATTCATCTTAGAGTTTATATATCAACCCATTCATATATCTTTCTATTGTTTTTTCATCATCTTCTATATGACCTGTCCTTATAATCAATTTTTAGTATTACTTTGTATAGGTTTGCACATCCATCTCCTTTTACTTGAGATTTTGAAGCCTCTTAAACAATTGAATGGCATAATCAGAAGGTAAGAACTTGCCTTTGACTTTAGCCACCATCCTATCCCAAGAGGTGATTTTAGACTTTCCCTTCTTGCTCCTTTCACTTTGTACATAATCCCACCAAAGCAAAGCATGGCCCATCAATTTTGTCTTGGCCAATTTCACCCTCTAATCTTCAGGCACACCTTCATAGTCAAAGTATTTGTCCATTGATCCTATCTAATCTAGTAGCTCTTCACTATACATCTTTTCTCCATACATGGGTAAATCCATCTTGATTTTAGGACCATCTCCCTTGACTGCCCTCAACAACTTTACCATCTTCAACTCATCAGGATCCATATCTTCCTCAAACCCTTAGGAACTTTCCTCTTCCTCTCTTTCTTGGTCACTCATGTCTCCTGTGACCACTTCTCTCCTTTTATTTGTCTCTAGGGCAGCAATCCTCTCCTTCAACTCTCTCATCTCTCTAGCATGCTTTTCATTCTCTTTCGTATGTTTTTTCTTCAACACACTCAATTCTCAAGCAATGACATTCCCTTTTGGAGGCATTTTGTTCTTCTTTCAACTCAACTTTTCTTATTCAAATCATACCTACACTCTGATACTAATTTGATGAAAATCAGGGATAGAGAATCTTCCACCAACTCCAATGAAGCAAACTTTCAAGGTCTCAAGCATTAAATGGTGCGTTTTGGCCTCTAGGCCTCAATCTTCTAGTAACCATTCCTAACTAGTTTTTCTATCATAACTACCTATGTATACCTCATACCCTAACTCTAAAAGAATTTTTGAATACCCTTCTTTTCCTTTAACAACATATCAAAAAATTGGATGGGGTTGTTTTGTAACACAAGGGTATATTTTTTACTGTCTCATTTTGCACTAGGCCTAATTAGGCTTGAACAACTAGGTAGCAATGAGGTTTTCAATCTCTAGGCCTTAACACTTCAAACCAATTACTCAAACATGTCTTATGGGTTCTACAACATCCATCCCAATCACTAGAAACAATTTCCCAAGAGCTTTTTTCTAAACCCTTTAAGTCCTATGTGACTTCAATGCGTAATACATGAGGAAATTAGGCTAGGGCATCAACTTGGCACATGTTTCACACTTCCTCTACACCTAAAAATTTATAGAAACCAAAAACAACCTATTCAAAGCCATTACACCAAGTTTCATGAGGTTTCACCAATGGAATGGTGACATATTCATGTTTCTTCCTTCAAAGCACTAAACCTAGGGTTTTCAACTAGTCTGGGGTAAATTGGCTCTAAAACACTCAAATCAAATCTTAATGAAATTAAATGGGAAAAAGTGAAATAGAAGGTATACTCAATTATCCATTGACTTAAATTTGTTTTAGATTATGAACTAGCTATTCAAGGCCATACCAAGCTCTGAAACAATAATTTAACATTCAAAAATGCAAAAACAAGAATGCCTTTTATTGATTTCACTTCAAAAAAATGTAACAACCATGGTTGTTTTCGACCTCCTCAAGGCTATTTAAATATGTACCAACCATTTAAAACTTGTTTTCAAAATACTACTATTCTAATTCCTTCATTTACACTTGTGTCTTTTCATATTCCATGTTTTGCAACGTTTGCCACATTGACAGTATTTGGCAAAATTGACAATTTTAAGCAACTTGACCCACCAACACTCCTAATGACCTAATATGAACTCTAGCACACCAAACATGGTCTTAGATGAACTTATTACATAAAAACAACATAAGAAAACCAAAATTACAATTTTCACTTAACCTACTGAACCGAAGGTGCTCCTACACCAATTCTGCATGTTGTGAAGGTGGTATATCCAAAGTTTCATGTCAATAGTCCTCCCACAAAGAAAGTTGAAGATGAAAGAGTATAGGACTATATTTTCTAATGACTAGTTTCATCGTCTGTTGGCTTGTTTGAAATTTCTATTGCATGAAGTTGTAAAAGGGATGAATGAGAGTGTTCTTGAATGTCATGTGATGTCTTTTGTTTCTCCACAAGGCATTGTCTAGCTTCTTTGAAACTGGATATGGTTAAGAATGGATGTTTTGTTGGGTTATGCTTTTTTCCTTGCTGACTAGGGTATGTTGAGGGTGTGCACCACAAGCTCAATATTATGTGGATTCTAAGAATTTTTTGAAAGTGTTGTATGGGTTATGTTGACTCATTTGGGAGAAGCACAAGTAATGCTTTATCATTCATGTGTACCGCCAATGTTGTGAAGGCCAACATACTTCATGTTTTATGTTTTCTTGCTTAAGGATGATCTATTTTGAATTTATGAAGTGTGTGGATGATGTTCATTCAAGACTAAAGTTTTGAAGAGTGTTTAGGACCAGGTTAAGCATGTGTTGGAATCTACAAGGCATGTTCCTCTTCTTGATGTGTGTCTAGTCTTTTGGGTCTTTCCCTCTACACATTTCATATTTTTTGTTATAGCTTTGGTTTAATTGAAAATGAAATATTCTTATTATTGTAGGCTGACATGTGAATGTAATCAATGTAATATCATGTATAAATTGTAAACCTAGCTAATCTAGGTTATGGTGTATGTGTGACATGATGAAAATTGCATAAGTTATTGAAAGAGAAAGAGAAGTGTAATTTCCTATCCGATTTCATCTTGAACATATTTTTGTGACAGAAGGAAAGTGAAGAAGGTGTTTAATTATTTTTTGTAGGTAGTGAGCCAAAGGAAAAAAAATTGAAGGCCAAAAGTAGTGAGCCAATAAGCTACAAACAAGATATTTGAAGAAATTTACATAAGTGACAAAGTATAATTGCAATCATCAAAAAGAGAAGGGAAAAAGTAGAATTATAATCACCAAAAGGATTGAGCCCATTTGTAGCTTCCTTGGGAGTGACCTTGAAACCTATTTTCAAGGATTAGTAGCTTCCTTGGGTTGTAGCCCTTAAAAAAGTTCTAACTTCTATTCATTTATGAGGCTGGATTAGGATAGTAGCTCTGAGTATCATTTCTCACCATGGTTTCTCCCCTCTGGGGTTTTCCATGTACATCTAGTGTTGTGTTGTGTTTTCTTCCTATCTTTCATGTTCTTTCTTATGTGGTAGAGTTTGAAGTTTATTTTGTTCTAAAAATTTTAAGATTTGATAAGAATACTAATTCACCCCCCTCTTAGTATTCTGGTGTATGTTCAACAATTGGTATTAGAGCTTAGTTCCTTAGGAGAATTCTAACAACTTGAGGAAAGATCTCGGATGGCATAAGAAGGGTCTCACAAGGTTCCTAGGTATGATGGAACAGATTTTTCTTTCTAGTGATTGATAGTGGTTGTTCTAACCACATAATAGGAAATAGGAGCAAGTTTATCAAACTCGTGAAGTGGAATGGAGGAAAATTCAAGCTTGGAGATCATACTTCAGTATAGATCTACGAAAAAGGTACAATAAGTATTGATGGAAAGCATCAGATAGAAGATTTTATTTATGTTACAAGTCTTAGGAACACTCTTCTTAGTGTGATTTAGATGTGAAAAAATGGATACAATCTCATATTCAATGAAAGAGGATGTGAAATTAGAAAAGGAAAGTTTGGAAAATTGGTTGCAGAATGATCTAGGACAAGTGATGACATATATGGTATAAGGGATTTTAATGGGATGACTTGTGTTCTAGGACAAGAAAATGAATTTTAGATTTGCCATAGTAGAATGGGACACATTATTTTTAAAAATCTTGTGAAGGTTAGCTCATTACATGAGGTAAGAGATATGCCTAAGATAATCAAGCCTGCAAGTGCTATGTGCAAGGGATGTCAAATTGGAAAATAGAAAATAACATGTTTCAATTCCAAAGAGTATTCTTCCTCTAGACTATTGGAGCCAGTACATACTAATTTGTGTGGATCTACCAGGATAAAAAATTTGGTAGGAGAAAGGTATTTCATACTTTTTATTGATAATTTCTCTAGGATGGCATGGGTTACATTCTTGAAAGATATATCCAATGGTTTTAATACTTTAAATATTTTCAAATCAATGGTTGAGAATGGAATGAATGCTAAAACCAAAACTTTGACGTATGATAGAGGAGGTGAGTTCCCTTCAAATGAGTTTAATGATTTTTGTGAACAACATGGAATAAAGAGGCATCTATCTGCTACTAGAACTCCTCAGCAAATTGGGGTAGTGGAAAGGAAAAAAATAGGACTATTCAAGAGAAGGCAAGGACCATGTTTATGGAAGCAAATCTACCTGATGTTTATTGGAGAGAAGTAGTTCATACTGCAGTCTATATTCTTAATAGAGAATTGTGAAGGTTAAACAACACTAAGACCCCATATGAGATGGAATGGAAGACCTACAACTATTAGGTATTTTAGAGTCTTTGGAAGAAAATGTTACATCAAAAGAGATGAAGATACATTGAGGAAGTTTGATTCAATATTTGATGAAGGTATATTTCTAGGATATTCATCTTAGAGTAAAGCATATAGGTGCTACAAAGAAAAATTGGGAATAATAGTTGAGAGCACAAATGTCAAGGTTGATGAAGATCTACATCAAAATATGTATGAAATTTAGGAATGTGGATCTAATGTACCTCCCTTCTCATAAGAAGAATAATTTGAAGAGAAAGAAGAAAAAATAGAAAAGCATAGTGATAGAGTGAATAACCCATGATCAACAACTTCAGAAAACCTTCACCAAAGCGAGAGAGACAACACTACCATTTCACCAAACAAGGAGTGAAAAATTATCAAATAATTTACACAATGTACAAAGTGCCTCAAAAAGGCATGAAAGGAAGGTGACAGGTGAGGAACTTCCTAGCATGGGAAAAAACTACCCAATTTAATAAATGCAAAATTAATGAACTAATCTACCTAAGTTAAAACTTAAGTAAATATGCATTTACTCTAACACCCCCCTTAAGTGCAACTTAGGGAGAATAAATGAAGATGCAATATGCAATATGGGTCCCAAAAACACAACCATGTTAGGTACCCATTTACAATGCAAAAAAGAAATCTCTTGCAACGTAGAAAAGATAAAACCCCTATGGGAAAAAACCCTCTCCAAAAGAGAGAAAAACAAATGATGCATGGATGGAGTGACTCAATCACATCCCCAAGTACTACATAAGTACATCATGTATATACAATCAATGGCCCCCATTAGAGAGAAAAGAGAGACTATAGGCCCCCACAATGTGTAATCACCGTAAAAATGGTGTCTCGTACACAAACATGATCTAGCGTTGATAAAACAACTTGTCTCCCTCGAG
>VDFB02289919.1:0-42391 GCA_007258455.2 Sequoia sempervirens | reverse complement strand
GATGACAAAGAAGAAGAAGCAAGAAATGGATGTTGTATGGAAGAAGAAAGAAGAATATAGTGAGACTCTAATTTGTATAAATTATCCGTAGATGACCTATTTGAAATTTAGATCTAGCATGGTCTTAGGGGGAGCATTATCAGAAAATCATAAAAACCCCCTAGAAGAATGGTGTGTTAGAGGTTGGCATGTGATTGAAATGTGAAGAATGTTCATTCACAGGTTTTGGAAATGGAACTGAAGAAAAATGTGTTGGTCTAAGGATTTTTGGATCGAACTAGATTTTTCTATGCTAAGTGAAGTATGTGTTTAGTATCTTTTTGCATTTGTCACATTTAAATGTGCTTAGGGAAAGCTCTACAAAGGTTAAGTAAAAATTTGCGATGCTTTTTGATTAATTGTGCATCTGAAGTCTTTGGAAGGTTCTCTAAACAAATCTTGAGGCATGCTCGAAGTCTTTCTGAAGGGAATTCAAAGATTGATTCAGGTAATCTAGAAACTTATTTTTTCTCTGATTGCAAAAAAGAAAGAAGAAAATTGAAGTATTGTTGAATTTTAGGAAAGCAAAGCAATGGATGGTGGTTTGTGTGTTGTTACCTCTCTAAAGCTAAAAAGGGTTGAAGTAGAAGAATACGATCATAAGAAAATTAAAGGAATTGAACTAGGGTTGAACGAAGTTGAATTATAGAATATAAAAACCCTAGGGATGGATTTATGGAGTGAATTTTTGTGGATTATAGATAAAGAGATTATCTTGTTTTTGTTAAACTATGTTAAGGATGGAAGCATTGTTTTGGAAAAACCCAATTTTATTTCAAAGGAAGCAATCAAATAAATCACTAGATTATACAGTGTTGGAGAACTCCCTGGAAAGAAAACTGTGAAGTATAAAGATGTGGTGGAGATGAATAGCATCGATAAAGATCTTAGAGCACTGTTGATTGATACACTTGCTGACTCGGCCGTTAGGTATGTTGAGTATGGTATCTTATACAAAATTTATTTCAGAAACTGTGAAAGCTCAACTTCAGCTATTATCATACATATTGCCCACATGATAGTTAAAGAGAACATATAGTTTGATTTATGTATCTTGTTACTTGAGAATTTTCTTGAAAATGTTCAAATGTCATTGGTTGTGAATTATCCCTTTCGTTTTGGATCCTTGTTGATATGTTTGGTGTTTTACTTTTTGAATTATCTACCGAGAAAAGATAATGTGATGTGGGAATCTACTATCCCTATTGGAAAGCAAATTTACAGATATCTAGAGTCTTCAGAAGATAATGTGAATATGTGCAGATCATATTTCTCATTTTTGTGAGCAAACCCTTGCTCTAGTATATCAGAATCAAGTCAATTTGAAGTGGGTTCTTCCTTCAGAAAAAAGAGAAATGGAGGTTGTTATTAGTAATTCCCCTCCAGAATCGAAAAGGAAAAAAGAGATAACTGAAGATATCATTGGCATTATGGATGAGAAGGAGAAAGAGTCTCTGACTAGCACTGAATCACCTGATCCTAATCGCATCCAGTCTATGATAGTTGAAGGAAAAATGAAGAAGATTGGTGAAATGTAGAGTGTTGCCTCACCTATTGACAAACTAAAAATTGATGATGCTCTGGTAGATTATCTACTTTAGAAAGGAATTGAAGTATCTGTTGTTTTTTATTTCTTGCTTGAAAATCTAATTGAAATTGTTGAAGAGAGGATGTTGCTTGAAGGTTCAGAAGGACATAAGATGGGAATATTGGTTGAAAGGAGATGTAAAAGGGCTATGCAAAGATTGTCTAGATTGATTGTGGAAACAAAGAAGTGTGTTAAAGAAATTTTAGATTTTTACAAGTATTGTCTTCAATGGCCTGTAGGTGTAGATAATTTCAAAAGTAGAATTGAAGTGATTGAAGCCAAGGTGAACAACATTGGAAAGAATTTTGATATATTCAAAGATAAAGAAGGGAAGCAAAGGATAAGAGTTGGTGAACTACAGGCTAAACTAATAATTATACAAAGACAGAGAGATGATGTAACAAAGACCTTCTGGCTTCTTAAAGTAATTGTTGAAGTCTCATTAGAGCATCTTTCCATAATTTTTATTGATGTTGAAGATGTTGAGAAACAATGTTTTGTTATTGCTTGGTCACCCTCTTTTACTATGTTGGGATTATTGGAAAGTACATGCACAAAGATGGAGTATGTTGTTTTTAATTGGAAGAAGTTGTATCTAGTTCTCAAGGAAAGGTATAAGAAGGTATTCCAAGTGAAGAATGTCATTCATAATTTATTTTTGGTGCCTTTGCCATTGATGTCAAAGGGGAGAGGTTGAGATAGTGAGAAAGTTATGTTTTTTTCTTAGAAAGAAGGAGAATTTTTACATGTTGTCATCAATGAAAAAGGGGGAGATTGTTGGAAGAATGACTAGGTTGTCTATATTTTGTCATTGATTTCACCATGTTGGTAGTTTGGTCTGAAACTCTATACCAGTGTGTATGACTGTCTTATCTTCTCTGATGGTTGATCCGGTATTTTTGGTTGCCCCTCTAGTATTCTAGTCCGCATTTCTCCACATTAACAATTACTTATTGCGATTTTGGGAAAATACATATGGATGTTAAAGGCATGCATGATCAGGTTATTTCATGTTTTCATGCCATACAATGAAGTGACATTATTCTATTGGTTGTGTTGAAGACTATTTTTGGCTGAATTTTTAAGATAATTTTGATATGATATCAAAACTTATGTGAGATCTATTTCTTGGTCTGAGCCAACACAATGTATTGTGGTAACAGTCAAATTGCATTTTGAAAATATTATGTAGAGCTGACATTTGATATCCTTTATAATGAATTGCATCTAATTAGGCTGACCTAATTGGTCCTTGTGATGAAGATCGAATATATATATATATATATATATATATATATATACGTATATGGTGAACAATTTTAGTGTGGGAGTAGTGAAGAGAAGTAAGTGTGTGTAGACAATAGAGAAGAGATAGAAGAAATATTGAGTGAGTAATGAGTGTGAAGGTGTAATAAGAAAGGAAATAGTTGTGAGCATCTTTGGAACTGTATCAACACATGATAGGTGCATCTTTCTAGTTCATTTTTGGGCTATAAAGCCTTATTCTATTTGTGTATAATCCTGTGTAGGAAGTGAGCCTCCTTTTTGGACAGTGAGTCCTTTTTGTAGGCAGTGAGCCTCTTTTGAAAATACAATATCATGTGAGTTAACCCTCACCATGTTTTTTCCCTTATTGGGTTTTCCACATAAAAAATTGGTGTTCATCGTGTTGATTTACTTTTTGTTATTTATGTTTCATGCCCATAGTTAATAACAAAATAGTGTGATTGAATATTTGATAAGTGATAAAGTTTTAAGGTTGAATTTGTGTGACAACTGATTCACTCCTCCCCCCTCTCTATTTTCTTGCACTTGTTTAACATTTCTTATGCCTGAAATGGTTGAGAAGGACAAAATTATAACCAAATAAAATAGATAAACACCCATCAAGCGTAAATTACCTCATGATTTCTTTGAAAACGTCACCCCAAATCACCTTAATAGAGTGGTGATAGTAACCCCTGCATTCAATCCTCTCCAATCTATTCATTTCATCATCCTTGAAGAAAATTTCCAATGCAACATTTGACTCTTTTTTATCTCTATGAACTTTCCTACGCTCGGTAGAAAGACTCATAATTCTAGCAATTAGGTCTTCAATTATATTGAGCTAAATCCCACCAAGCTTCAAAACCCTATTCTACCATCCCTAAACGAAAGCCTCAATTACCTTAGGTTCATTCCCATGGAGTCTCTCAATGTATGGTGTAACACCTCCCAACTACAACCTTTCCCAAACTTTCACATTGGTCTTCGAGGTGTCACAAGAGAAGGGTTTGACTATATTCCAGTCACCACCCATGATCATAGTCACCAAAAATAATAGAAGCTTGAGAAACTTATAGAGAATTAGATGAAGCCTTTATAATAAATGCTTAGAGCTACCCACAATCCGTGTGGGAGAGGTAAGGTGGCAGGGGGTAATAATTAATCTAGGAGGCTACTCCTTACAAAAGATAGTCAAATCATCAAAATACAGAGCCAAATATGAATTGAGATCACACCAAGAAATACTTTTCCACGTGAACAAGCTCATGAGAAATAAGGTGATGATGAAAAGATCCCCCTCCTTAGAAAGTTTGTAAATCATGATTTAAACTTACTTGGGCTTCGATGGGGAGGGATTTATTCCCTTCCTATATCCTATGTTCATTGACTTGAATGTTAGCAAAAAAATCAACAAGACCATTTCCCTCTCTAAATATATGGGAAATACAACATTCATCAAAGGATTTTGAGATTTCCACACCATCCAAAATGACAAATTCAAATGTCCATGAAGGGGGTGTGGATTTCTTAAGGTTGTTAATGACATTTAGAGAGTCACCCTTGATCAAAACCTTCCTGAATCCTTTAGACTGAGCAACTTTTTATTTTGTATGTTTCCAAAACCTTCTAAGGGATTTACGTTTGGGACTCGCAATAGAAAATAATGATTCACATTATTTTTTCCTTATGCTACTTTTAAATCATTTAAAAATCTTTTACATAATTATATCCATGAGGAATCATCTTAATATGGCATATATATTCTCATTGATGTATACTTCTTATAGCCTTAGAAACCCAAAAATTGTTGTGAGGTCTTAACATACTTGCTAGGCAATGGTAATCCAATATACTGAAAAATCTCTTTTGTTTATCCAAAATCCATATAGGCCATTGATTAAGACCATACAATAGTGGAGACACAATGTTGAGTATTTGTGTGAATAGGGTTATTTTCCTAATTAGTTTTATTGTTGGGTCCTTTTCACATCTAGTCACTTAAGTTTACTTAAGGATTTCTTAGGGAATGTTTAATTTATGAATCATGTCATAAGATTAAGAAAAATCATAATTTTATGTTGTCCCATTTTCAACTTTCCTCATATAACCAAGGGTTCTCATTGTACATTATAACATAGTTTCTTATGTATTGCATCCTTTGATATAGTATAGTTTATTCTCTCATATTGGTCTTCTTTATTCTTTCTATTTGAATTTATTGGTCTTGGGTAGCTATCTCCATATGAAAAGATTACATGATATTAGATTAGTTGGGAGTCTTTGGCTAGCTTCTTAGGAGATCTAGAATTATAGTTCTTGTATTTTATTGGAACAAATTTGAGCTCACCATTGGGTCTAGAGAATTTAAGAAATATTTCCCTTTATTGTGCACCAATTAGACATTGGAGTCCAAATCTTGAAGGGTTTGATTTTAGTAAGTGGTTGCAAAATCTAGATGGAAGCCATCATGTTAGAGAATTTTTGGTCAAATTTAAACTTACTATTGCATTGCAATGGCATAGATAACTTATATTTTGAATATAAATCATTAAAATAAATAAATAAAATCCCTAGACCCTTAGATTATTTTTTTGCACTCTCATCACATGGTCATACAATTGTATAGTACCATCATACCATTACAAAAAAATTTATTATGTAACATAGGCATTAGAATAATTTTTCAAGCACATTTATCATCGAGTAATAGAATTGACTATAATTTTTATCCTTATTTTTATATAACTCATGTGGTTAGTAGAGTACATAGTATGATAGGACCCTACATGTACCAGGGTACTTGCTATGTCTCAAAATTGGTACCACGTAGAATGGGCCCTATATTGTGACTATTAGTAATACTTTGTATCTATCCACTAGCTTGTAGCTTGTAGACACCATAAATAGTGTCTTCCCCAATGATTGGAAAATTATACAAGTGATACAATCTCTCTCCAAATCCACCGCTAGTAGTTCTTCCTAGTGGTAGCTCTATTTCTGTAAAACCACCCTCCAAAACTACCTCAAGATGCTTGATAGTGGTTTCCTACTTGTCAAAATTATTTTTTAATTTAAAAAGATAGTTTTTACACACAACAGTGGTTTTTCGCTCAACCACATGAGTTTTTGGCACATATTGGTGGATATTCAAGTTTTTTTTTGGATAATGTTATCATCACATAGTTTTGAGGTCAATATATTCTCAACCCCAAGTTAGACCCATTCGCCATTAAATTTTTTCAATTTTTAGTTCAATTTCAATGGCTCTATTTATTTCATTTTGGTTGTCATTGATGTCAAAAGAGAGTTGCAATTTGGTTGTTTGGTTGCTAGAGTCTCTATAAAATACTATGCATTTCTCCATTGGTCTTGCCTTGCTTTTGTAGTTTGGAAGATAGATTCATGACATGTTATGGCATGTGTGATCCAAGTTTCAATTCATTTGGGTTCTAGAAAATTGTTTTTGTGAGTGACAGTTTGAAGATTGGGTTGATCCCGTGTTGGTGTTTTCAAAGATGAAAAGTTTGGCTTTGCATTCCTCTATGTTTCCAAATATGGTTATGTGGTTCAGAAGATAAGTTCATGATGTAGAGAAAGGATAAAAAATCTTGCACCAAATCCAATGAAGAAAGCTTTCAAGGTCTCAAGCATTAAATGGTGGGTTTTTGGCCTCTAGGCCTCAATCTCCTAGTAACCCTTCCTAACTGATTTTTCTATCATAACTACCTATGAAAATCTCATATCAAAACTATAAAATTATTTTTGAATACTTTTTTTGGCCTTTAACAATATATCCAAAAATTGTATGGGTTTGTTTTGTAACATAAGGGTCTATTTTTTACTATCCCATTTTGCACTACGCCTAATTAGGCTTGAACAACTAGGTAGCAATGAGGTTTTCAATATCTAGGCCTTAAGTCTTCACACCAATTCCTCAAACATTTCTTATGGGGCCTACAACATCCATCCCAATCACTAGAAACAAGTTCCCAAGAGCTTTTGTCCAAACCCTAAGTCCTATGCAACTTCAATGCCTAATATAGGAGGAAATTAAGCTAGGGCATCAACTTAGCATGTTTTTCACATTTCCTCTACACTTGCAACTTTATAGAAACCAATAAAAACCTATTTATATCCATTCCACCAAGTTTCATGAGGTTTCACTTGTGGAATGGTGAGACATTCATTTTTCTTCCTTCAAAGCACTAAACTTAGGGTTTTCAACTAGTCTGGGGTAAATTGGCTCTAAAACACTCAAATCTTAATGAAATTCAATGGAACAAAGTGTAATAAAAGGTAGAATCAATTATCCATCAACTCCAATTGGTTTTAGATTATGTACCAACCATAAAATGCCGTACTAAGCTCTGAAATAGCAATTTAACGTTCAAAAATGCAGAAACAATGATGTCTTTTATTAATTTCACTTCAAAAAATGTAACAACCATCCTTGGTTTGACCTCCCCAAGGCTATTTAAACATGTACCAACCATTTACAACTGATTTTAAAATTACAACTGCTCTAATTCCTTTATTTACACTTGTGTCTTTTCATATTCCATGTTTTTCAACATTTTACACATTGACAACATTTTGCAAAATTGACAACACTCCTAACAACCTAATATTGACTCACCAACACTCCTAATGACCTAATGTGTACTATAACAAACCCAACATGGTCTTAGATGACCTTAATACATAAAACCAACATAAGAAAACCAAAATTACAACTTTCACTTAACCTACTAAACCTAAGGTGCTCCTACACCATACTCCCAAGCAAAGAAAAGATTCAAGCTCCTCTTGAATAGAAGGTAGAAACTTGAGAATCAGATCTAAAATCCCTTGCATGATCTGCATAGACCCCTGCAAATGACCTTCTTTTAAATGGTTCCATAGTGGCTTCATCTTCACTTGAGGTTTCTTGAACCTGTGGCATAGGTAAATGAATTTGGCAAAATAAACAACTGCTAAGAACTTGGAACAAAATAGATAACAAACTTGATTACCCTACTTCTCACACTCTTTTGGTGACCTTATCAACATACTAACAACTTCCCCTTTCTTTCATTTGTCATATCCAACTTGTAATTGCTTCTTTTTTCATGATAGATTGCATGCATTTCAATAGCACCCTGCTCTCACTCCATGGCTTGTTTCAATTTAACTTTAGGTTTCTCACCCATTGAGTTTGCAATCTCAACAAGAAAATTAGTCTCACTACCCTCTACTACAAGAAACAAATCATATCTAACTTTCAATACTCTGTTGTGAAATACTTGCAAAAAAATTATGGATTGAAAATCAACACTACAACTCCTATCACCCAAACCTACCATATCCCATTCTCCTTTCTCCTTGAAGTCTGTACAATCAATAAACCTTTCCTTTGCTATGTTTATTTCAGTTTGAAAAATAGAAAATGGATCCTTTTTTTTGCATTAAAACCTCTCAACTACATCTTGTATAGGGGTACCCCCCCCCAAACTGCCTAAGAAATGCAATAATATAGTGGGTTGTATCCTCACATCTCATCTTCCAATGTTGAATGTTTGCAAACACATTAAAGGTTTTTTCCTTCCCATCTTAGAAACCTTGAAGTGATATCTATCATCAAATTAACATTCCCTTGCAACAAGTTTTGAATCTCTAATGGAAATTGATCAATCCTAGTTGTCATAACAGTCATTGTTATATTTATACCAACAAAGCCCTAATCTCTCTTTCCTATGGCTTGTACATACTCCTCCCTTATCAACATAACACTAGATCCAAATTGTGACTCTTGGTTGTCATCTTACAATGGTGTAAGGGTATATGAAATTCCATCCTTCACTATGGTATAGATGTTCTTCCTCCCATCATGTTTTTCTTGCCTATCATATTGGCAAGGTCTCCCTAGAAGCAAATGGCACATAGCCATGGGTATTATATCACATAAAACCTTATTTTTGTAACTTCCTATGTGGAACTCCACCCAACTTTGTTCATTTACCACTAATTGTTTCCCTTTATTAATCCATGAAACTGTATATGGAGTGGTATGAGAGATTCTTTCCAACTTAAGCTTTTCAACCATCTCAACAAAGACCAAGTTATCTATACTTCCTGAATCAATGACAACTTTGCAAACTTTTCCTTGGAACTTACAAGTTGTTCTAAAGAGAGACTTTTGTTGTGGTGGCTCCTTCTCCTTTGGCCCTTTGATCAAATTTCTTCTCACCATGAGAGATTCACCAACTTCTAGATCAGCTTATTGTGATGAAGAATGCACACTTTCACAATCATCTCCTTGTACAAGTTGAGTTCTTCTTTCTCCTCCAAATGGAGTAGTGGTCTAATTTTTAGTGCATTTCCATGCTTGGTGACTTGAAAATTTATTGCATTTATAAAATTTACCTATGAATACACCTGAACCTTTTCTTTGGCTTGTAAATCTACCCCTTGAATCTAATCTACCTCCTCTAAAACCACCTCTTAAATCTGCAACTTTCTCTTGAATACTTCTTGCTTCTCCTTGAGGTTTTGTGGACTACCCTCTATCACTAAATGTGTCTCTTCCTCTAAAACATTTTACTCTACCCCTGCTTTTCTTCTCTTTCCTTCTTTTCAATTTGTCTTCAGCCTTAATGGCCAATTGGTAGCATTCTTCCATCGTTCTAGGAGTGGTGAGGAATAATTCATCTTAGAGTTTATATATCAACCCATTCATATATCTTTCTATTGTTTTTTCATCATCTTCTATATGACCTGTCCTTATAATCAATTTTTAGTATTACTTTGTATAGGTTTTCACATCCATCTCCTTTTGCTTGAGATTTTGAAGCCTCTTAAACAATTGAATGGCATAATCAAAAGGTAAGAACTTGCCTTTGACTTTAGCCACCATCCTATCCCAAGAGGTGATTTTAGACTTTCCCTTCTTTCTCCTTTCACTTTGTACATAATCCCACCAAAGCAAAGCATGGCCCATCAATTTTGTCTTGGCCAATTTCACCCTCTAATCTTCAGGCACACCTTCATAGTCAAAGTATTTGTCCATTGATCCTATCTAATCTAGTAGCTCTTCACTATACATCTTTTCTCCATACATGGGTAAATCCATCTTGATTTTAGGACCATCTCCCTTGACTGCCCTCAACAACTTTACCATCTTCAACTCATCAGGATCCATATCTTCCTCAAACCCTTAGGAACTTTCCTCTTCCTCTCTTTCTTGGTCACTCATGTCTCCTGTGACCACTTCTCTCCTTTTATTTGTCTCTAGGGCAGCAATCCTCTCCTTCAACTCTCTCATCTCTCTAGCATGCTTTTCATTCTCTTTCGTATGTTTTTTCTTCAACACACTCAATTCTCAAGCAATGACATTCCCTTTTGGAGGCATTTTGTTCTTCTTTCAACTCAACTTTTCTTATTCAAATCATACCTACACTCTGATACTAATTTGATGAAAATCAGGGATAGAGAATCTTCCACCAACTCCAATGAAGCAAACTTTCAAGGTCTCAAGCATTAAATGGTGCGTTTTGGCCTCTAGGCCTCAATCTTCTAGTAACCATTCCTAACTAGTTTTTCTATCATAACTACCTATGTATACCTCATACCCTAACTCTAAAAGAATTTTTGAATACCCTTCTTTTCCTTTAACAACATATCAAAAAATTGGATGGGGTTGTTTTGTAACACAAGGGTATATTTTTTACTGTCTCATTTTGCACTAGGCCTAATTAGGCTTGAACAACTAGGTAGCAATGAGGTTTTCAATCTCTAGGCCTTAACACTTCAAACCAATTACTCAAACATGTCTTATGGGTTCTACAACATCCATCCCAATCACTAGAAACAATTTCCCAAGAGCTTTTTTCTAAACCCTTTAAGTCCTATGTGACTTCAATGCGTAATACATGAGGAAATTAGGCTAGGGCATCAACTTGGCACATGTTTCACACTTCCTCTACACCTAAAAATTTATAGAAACCAAAAACAACCTATTCAAAGCCATTACACCAAGTTTCATGAGGTTTCACCAATGGAATGGTGACATATTCATGTTTCTTCCTTCAAAGCACTAAACCTAGGGTTTTCAACTAGTCTGGGGTAAATTGGCTCTAAAACACTCAAATCTTAATGAAATTAAATGGGAAAAAGTGAAATAGAAGGTATACTCAATTATCCATTGACTTAAATTTGTTTTAGATTATGAACTAGCTATTCAAGGCCATACCAAGCTCTGAAACAATAATTTAACATTCAAAAATGCAAAAACAAGAATGCCTTTTATTGATTTCACTTCAAAAAAATGTAACAACCATGGTTGTTTTCGACCTCCTCAAGGCTATTTAAATATGTACCAACCATTTAAAACTTGTTTTCAAAATACTACTATTCTAATTCCTTCATTTACACTTGTGTCTTTTCATATTCCATGTTTTGCAACGTTTGCCACATTGACAGTATTTGGCAAAATTGACAATTTTAAGCAACTTGACCCACCAACACTCCTAATGACCTAATATGAACTCTAGCACACCAAACATGGTCTTAGATGAACTTATTACATAAAAACAACATAAGAAAACCAAAATTACAATTTTCACTTAACCTACTGAACCGAAGGTGCTCCTACACCAATTCTGCATGTTGTGAAGGTGGTATATCCAAAGTTTCATGTCAATAGTCCTCCCACAAAGAAAGTTGAAGATGAAAGAGTATAGGACTATATTTTCTAATGACTAGTTTCATCGTCTGTTGGCTTGTTTGAAATTTCTATTGCATGAAGTTGTAAAAGGGATGAATGAGAGTGTTCTTGAATGTCATGTGATGTCTTTTGTTTCTCCACAAGGCATTGTCTAGCTTCTTTGAAACTGGATATGGTTAAGAATGGATGTTTTGTTGGGTTATGCTTTTTTCCTTGCTGACTAGGGTATGTTGAGGGTGTGCACCACAAGCTCAATATTATGTGGATTCTAAGAATTTTTTGAAAGTGTTGTATGGGTTATGTTGACTCATTTGGGAGAAGCACAAGTAATGCTTTATCATTCATGTGTACCGCCAATGTTGTGAAGGCCAACATACTTCATGTTTTATGTTTTCTTGCTTAAGGATGATCTATTTTGAATTTATGAAGTGTGTGGATGATGTTCATTCAAGACTAAAGTTTTGAAGAGTGTTTAGGACCAGGTTAAGCATGTGTTGGAATCTACAAGGCATGTTCCTCTTCTTGATGTGTGTCTAGTCTTTTGGGTCTTTCCCTCTACACATTTCATATTTTTTGTTATAGCTTTGGTTTAATTGAAAATGAAATATTCTTATTATTGTAGGCTGACATGTGAATGTAATCAATGTAATATCATGTATAAATTGTAAACCTAGCTAATCTAGGTTATGGTGTATGTGTGACATGATGAAAATTGCATAAGTTATTGAAAGAGAAAGAGAAGTGTAATTTCCTATCCGATTTCATCTTGAACATATTTTTGTGACAGAAGGAAAGTGAAGAAGGTGTTTAATTATTTTTTGTAGGTAGTGAGCCAAAGGAAAAAAAATTGAAGGCCAAAAGTAGTGAGCCAATAAGCTACAAACAAGATATTTGAAGAAATTTACATAAGTGACAAAGTATAATTGCAATCATCAAAAAGAGAAGGGAAAAAGTAGAATTATAATCACCAAAAGGATTGAGCCCATTTGTAGCTTCCTTGGGAGTGACCTTGAAACCTATTTTCAAGGATTAGTAGCTTCCTTGGGTTGTAGCCCTTAAAAAAGTTCTAACTTCTATTCATTTATGAGGCTGGATTAGGATAGTAGCTCTGAGTATCATTTCTCACCATGGTTTCTCCCCTCTGGGGTTTTCCATGTACATCTAGTGTTGTGTTGTGTTTTCTTCCTATCTTTCATGTTCTTTCTTATGTGGTAGAGTTTGAAGTTTATTTTGTTCTAAAAATTTTAAGATTTGATAAGAATACTAATTCACCCCCCTCTTAGTATTCTGGTGTATGTTCAACAATTGGTATTAGAGCTTAGTTCCTTAGGAGAATTCTAACAACTTGAGGAAAGATCTCGGATGGCATAAGAAGGGTCTCACAAGGTTCCTAGGTATGATGGAACAGATTTTTCTTTCTAGTGATTGATAGTGGTTGTTCTAACCACATAATAGGAAATAGGAGCAAGTTTATCAAACTCGTGAAGTGGAATGGAGGAAAATTCAAGCTTGGAGATCATACTTCAGTATAGATCTACGAAAAAGGTACAATAAGTATTGATGGAAAGCATCAGATAGAAGATTTTATTTATGTTACAAGTCTTAGGAACACTCTTCTTAGTGTGATTTAGATGTGAAAAAATGGATACAATCTCATATTCAATGAAAGAGGATGTGAAATTAGAAAAGGAAAGTTTGGAAAATTGGTTGCAGAATGATCTAGGACAAGTGATGACATATATGGTATAAGGGATTTTAATGGGATGACTTGTGTTCTAGGACAAGAAAATGAATTTTAGATTTGCCATAGTAGAATGGGACACATTATTTTTAAAAATCTTGTGAAGGTTAGCTCATTACATGAGGTAAGAGATATGCCTAAGATAATCAAGCCTGCAAGTGCTATGTGCAAGGGATGTCAAATTGGAAAATAGAAAATAACATGTTTCAATTCCAAAGAGTATTCTTCCTCTAGACTATTGGAGCCAGTACATACTAATTTGTGTGGATCTACCAGGATAAAAAATTTGGTAGGAGAAAGGTATTTCATACTTTTTATTGATAATTTCTCTAGGATGGCATGGGTTACATTCTTGAAAGATATATCCAATGGTTTTAATACTTTAAATATTTTCAAATCAATGGTTGAGAATGGAATGAATGCTAAAACCAAAACTTTGACGTATGATAGAGGAGGTGAGTTCCCTTCAAATGAGTTTAATGATTTTTGTGAAAAACATGGAATAAAGAGGCATCTATCTGCTACTAGAACTCCTCAGCAAATTGGGGTAGTGGAAAGGAAAAAAATAGGACTATTCAAGAGAAGGCAAGGACCATGTTTATGGAAGCAAATCTACCTGATGTTTATTGGAGAGAAGTAGTTCATACTGTAGTCTATATTCTTAATAGAGAATTGTGAAGGTTAAACAACACTAAGACCCCATATGAGATGGAAAGGAAGACCTACAACTATTAGGTATTTTAGAGTCTTTGGAAGAAAATGTTACATCAAAAGAGATGAAGATACATTGAGGAAGTTTGATTCAATATTTGATGAAGGTATATTTCTAGGATATTCATCTTAGAGTAAAGCATATAGGTGCTACAAAGAAAAATTGGGAATAATAGTTGAGAGCACAAATGTCAAGGTTGATGAAGATCTACATCAAAATATGTATGAAATTTAGGAATGTGGATCTAATGTACCTCCCTTCTCATAAGAAGAATAATTTGAAGAGAAAGAAGAAAAAATAGAAAAGCATAGTGATAGAGTGAATAACCCATGATCAACAACTTCAGAAAACCTTCACCAAAGCGAGAGAGACAACACTACCATTTCACCAAACAAGGAGTGAAAAATTATCAAATAATTTACACAATGTACAAAGTGCCTCAAAAAGGCATGAAAGGAAGGTGACAGGTGAGGAACTTCCTAGCATGGGAAAAAACTACCCAATTTAATAAATGCAAAATTAATGAACTAATCTACCTAAGTTAAAACTTAAGTAAATATGCATTTACTCTAACACCCCCCTTAAGTGCAACTTAGGGAGAATAAATGAAGATGCAATATGCAATATGGGTCCCAAAAACACAACCATGTTAGGTACCCATTTACAATGCAAAAAAGAAATCTCTTGCAACTAGAGAAAAGGATAAAAACCCCATGGGAAAAAACCCCTCTCCAAAAGAGAGAAAAGTAAAAGCAAAACGATGCATGGATGGAGGACTCAATCACACCCCCAAGTACTACATACATCATCTATATACAATCAATGTCTCCCCATAAGAGGGAAAGAGAGAGACTATATAGTTCCCCCACAATGTGTAATCACCTGCAAAAATGGTAAGTTCCCGAAGACAAAACATGATCTGGTGTCGAAAAACAACTTGTCTCCCTTTCGGAGGAAACAAAACCAAATATAAATGTAGGTATGCTTTAGAATGAATCATAAATATGTATGATGGTGTCTCTGAAATCTTCTCATGTGTTGCCAAGAGCTTGGAAAATGATGCCATGAACCAATTAGGAACATGCCCAATCACAATAGAAGGTGACAAACAAGGTACAATTGGAAACTGATGTTGAACAATCTCCAGAGATTGGAATGAGGTGACAACAATTGTACCACAAATATCATCAAATAGGAAGGATGTACCCTCAAATGTGTCCTCCAAATCTCAAATATGAGATTCTATGAACAAGCAACCAATGTCTGACAAATATGAATCCAAATCAAGAAGATAATGAGATACTAGTGATGATGAATCACTAGATGTGCACAATGAATCTTCAACACAAAGAGAATGGTCCTGCAAAATAGGAATGATAGGAGCCTCAATCAGTGACTCTACACAATGAATCATTGAACATGAAGGTACATTAATTATCTCTGATGGAGAAGAAGGATTTGAAGAACCCTCATCATCCTCATCTGAAAACTCAAAGTATTCCAACACTTCAAACTCCTGCATAGTAGTACAATCATAGGGTATCCTATTTGAAAAATGAAGAGGCACAAGACAATATGAAACAATATCATCTGGGAATAGTTGAATATCAATATCTTCATGTATCTCCCATATTTTAATCCAAAGAGTATATGGGAAATCAAAATTATCAATAGAATTTAAAGTGGCATCATCAATATGCATTGTACTAACTCCTAGGATATGATCCCTTTTGCAATTCTAGGAAAACTTCTTACTATCCATACCAGGAACGGGAACAAGATTATATAGGTATGGAAAAAGATGAAGCCATCTCAAGTGTTTCAATATACCATCTCTCCACTATGTACAATTTCCCCTTTCTAGCATAATCACAACAAGATGCAAAGAAAACCCCATGAAAAACTATGACAAATCTCTAAAAAACAAGACAGTAACCTTCAACAACAAATAGAAACAATTTAAAACTTCAACGGATTAAAAGAACCACCGAACAACAAAAAATGAGAGAAATTCCTCAACCACTACAAAGGTGACGAAAATACCTTTCTATTGATATGTGGTTTGCAAAAAATGGCCTTCATTTGCAAATGATATGCAAGAAAGAAAAAAATGGCCTACAGAGGCACTTTCAACATCTTTAGGAGCTCTCAAATACACCATACATCCACCATGAGCATCCTTGGTAGAAAAAAAAAATCTATCTAGGCACAATCACCAAGCACCACCACAATCCACAAGCATACAAGTCAACATACAATGTCTCCAATCACCACATGCGAGGGACTTTGAATGCCACTATGAGACTTGTTCATGTTGATTCAAGGCACTGCAACATTTTTTAAATAGAAAAATAGCTACCAACACTACTAATGTGGGATTTAAAGTTCCAAAAAAAAAATCAAAATACGAGGGCCCACTTCCTCTGTTGCACACTTGGAAACCCTAAAAGAAATATTTGGAGAGAAACTTTATAAGATATAAAGTTTCCTTTGCAAATTTCAAACACAGGCCAGTAAGAATGGATGCCTCTACAAGGAAATCCTTGCCACCACAAGAAAGTTGAGTCCAACACAGAAATCAAACAAAAAATGCCTCCTTAAACTGAGAATCTGTCTCCAAGACAAAATTCATGAACCTCTGCTGGCTAAATTTGGAACTAATGCAACTTGTGCAAAATGGGAAAAAAACATGGAGTTAAGGAGAGACACGACCAACATGACTACAAATTGTAGCGCCTGCCAAAGACAAAAAATAAGCCTAAAAATAATACCTTCTCAAAAGTGAGAATCGAGCTTCAAATGAAACACAACCTTTGCGATGCTCTATTGCCCCTTCCATTGAGAAAAACAGATACAAAAGACCCTAATTTATGAATCAATTCTATAGAAAAATGGACCTCCAAACGGAGTAAGAGAAACATGCCCAACAAGAGATAGCATGCTACCTCCAAGTGCCTAAAATTTCAGTGAAGTCTGACTCCAGAAATCAAACGTAGGGTTCTCTAGAAAATTGGGCTTCCAAAGATGAATTCACGCCTCCCACAAAGGGATGGGCTCAACAAACAGATTGACCAAAGCTCCGCCAAAAGATTTCAATTGTGCCTCTAGCCAGACAGATCGCTCCTCATTCTCCAAAATGAAATTAACCTCTTGTGAGGAAATCGTGCTTGGGAGAGGTAAAAAATTGAGCCTTCAAGAAAATCGATCTTCCAAAGAAAAAAAATTGTGCCTCTTGTGCTAGATATAGGGTCTTCCTCAGCAAGGATCCCAATCAGTAAAAATGAAAGACAAAAAATCAGCCCACAACAAGCAAACGAGCTCCTCTATCTTCGACTAAAAAAAAGTGCCTCCGAAATTGAAAATCACACCACAACCAGATGGTTCCAAACACAAACAACAATAGGAAAATCAAGAACCAAAAGCAATTTTGATATTTACAAATTTTCAAATGTCAGACAAATCAAATCAATCTCACACACTCCAATGAAAACTCTCAGGAAGGATTCATAGACTGGGAGGCTTTGATACCATGATAGAGAGAATAACCCAAGATCAACAACTACAGAAAACCTTGACCAAAGAGAGAGAGACAACACTTCCATTTCACCACACAAGGAGTGAAAAATTATGAGATAGTTTACAAAATGTAAAAAGTGCTTAAAAAAGGCATGAAAGGAAGGAGATAGGTGAGGAACTTCCCAAAACGGGAAAAAACTACTCGATTTAATAAATGAAAAATTATTGAACTAATCTACCTAAGTTAAAACTTGAGTAAATATGAATTTACTCTAACACATAGTAAGACCCCTGAAAAGTATGTTCACGGGAATCATCCAATGGATAATATTATTGGAGGTAAGAACAAAGAAGTTTTGAATAGGAGAAGGCTTGCAAAGATAACTGAACAAGTAAATAATTTTTTGCTATCAAAGATAAAACAAAAAACTTTTGTTGATGCTAGCAAGGATGAAGGATGGATACAAGCAATAAAAGAAGAACTAGATCATATTGAGAAGAATCAATCTTGGGAACTCGTTCCAAGACCTGCAGACAAAAATGTGACAAGAACAAAGTGGTTGTTAGGAATAAGTTGAATGAAGAAGGTGAAGTTGTTAGAAACAAAGAAATAATAGTATCTAAAGGCTATTCATAGGTAGAAGTAATTGATTTTGAGGAGAATTTTTATCTAGTAGCAAGAATGGAAGCAATTAGAATGTTTCTTTCCTTTTCAACCCATAAGAACTTCAAAGTATATCAGATGGATGTCAAATCAACATTCCTGAGTAGAGATTTGGAAGAACTCTACATAGAAAAACCTAATGTATTCCAGTTATTAGAAGAACCAAACATGGCATGTAGACTCAAACGAATTGTATGGTCTCAAACAAGCTCCTAGGGCTTGGTATGCAAGGTTTCAAGAAAGGTTTCATAGATAGTAATCTGTACTTGAAGATTCAGGATGAAAGAATCTTGATATTTGTTGTATATGTTGATGATATAATCTTTAGTGGAAATGATGAGATGTGTAAGAAGTTTTTTGAAGAAATGTAGAAGGAATTTGAAATGTCTATGATTGGTGAGTTATCCTTCTTTATTGGTCTTCAAATTTCTTAGCTAGATGATGGTATCTTTATTTATCAGGAAAAGTATGTCAGGGAGATGTTGAAGAAGTTTGGCATGGAAGATTACAAACTTATGAGTACTCCTATGGTAACTGGTTGTCATTTGAGCAAAGATTACAAGTCTCCCCTAGATGATAAAACTCTATATAGATCTATGATTGAAAGCTTGTTGTACTTAACAGCTTCAAGACTTTATATTATGCATGCAGTGTGTTTAGTTGCAATATTTTAAGATGACCCTAAAGTAACTCAATTGAAGGCAATTAAGAGAATATTCAAATATATGAAAAGCAATCTAGATTTTGGAGTATGGTATCCAAAAGGAAATGACTTTGATATCAGTGCATACATTGATACTGATTGGGCTGGTTGTGTTGATGATAGGAGTACCAATGATGGTGATTTATTTTTAGGAATCGAACTAGTGTCATGGCATAGTAAGAAGCAAGATTTAGTATCTTTTTCAACAATAGAAGTAGAGTATATTGTTGTAGCATCTTGTTGTACTCAAGTATTGTCGATGAAGCAAAAATTGAAGGATATAAAGATCAAGTATGATGACCATATTCATATTTTGTGTGATAACACTTGCTATCAATATTTCTAAGAATCCAACGATGCATTCTAGAACCAAGCACATAAATCCAGTATCACTTTTTGAGAGAGAAAGTTGCAGAAAAAAAAAGTGAATTTGGGTGATCCCACAATAGTGGTTTACACTTTTTGGCCAAACTTGACATTGAACTGATCTTTTTAACTAAATCTTCACTTTCGGCACCTATAACTGCTAAACCATGAGGAATTTTAAGATGATGCAATCTAGAGTCTCACTACATTTTTCTCCCGTGATACTAAAATATTTTTTTTCAAAATTTTGAATCGATTGGCACTTCATTTTCCATTCCCACAAAACTATTTTTTTCAAAACAATATTTTTAAAAAGTGATGCACACCGTATAATGCATAACTTTTTTTCCATGAAGAATAAAATTTAATAATTTCTGAATTTAGATTTGTAACTCCAATATAAGGTTTTGAAATCAAGTCAATGATAATTGTATATAAAATGCACTGTGATAACGTAATATTTTGTAAATATCAAAATTCAATTTTATTTGTTAACGAGGACTTCAATATCTGCACTTGATATTTTTCAAAAAAAATTCGATATCCAATTTTTTTTCCACATGTACGTAATGTAGGACCTTTATTTTTACGAAAACCTATGTTTACTGTAAAACTAAAAAAAATATATAATAAAACCAAAACATATTAAAAATTATATTTGTTGGATAGCTCATTCCAAGGACTACCTAATTCCAGCTGGGTTTGTGAAGACTCCTCCATTTTCATCCTCACCCGAGTCAAAGCGAAAAATTATAGATTTTGTGAACAATAAAAATTAGGAAAGGAGGATCTAGTAACTCCTCAGGGTTTGAGGAACTAGGTTCATTCGAACCCCCTTCAATATGTATTTTCCTTTTTTTTTGGGCAGTAAATGGGCTCCAAGAGTTCAATGGGTTCGCTTGAACCCCTAGTTCAGACAACCCCTTTTTGGTTCGGTCGAACTTGTAGGTTCATTCGAACCCCTAAAACCAATTTTTTTGCCATGGGGTCATTTTTTCTCAATTAACCTTCCTCCATCAAATTGTAAACCACTATTGTGGCTTCACCCATTTAGAGTATGTATCTAAAAAGGATCAGATTGCATACATTTTCACTAAGGAACTTTCGAAGGATACATTTGAATATCTTAGGCAGGAGTTAGGGGAATTACCCCACCTTTTACATACTAGATGCATAGCTGGTGCATCTCTCTAGGGGGAGTAATTCAAGACATATCCTTATTCTTGGATTGATGGTGGCTACCTCTTAGGGGGAGAAATTAGTGGTTGTTGCTAACAAGGGGATCTTGTAAGTTCTTTCTAGAAGGAGTGAATGTACAAAAAAGGGGGAGAGTTTGAAGAGTAAAAATTGTTCTTGAAATGGGGAGAAAAGTTCATTTTCCCTTTGTCTTTAATGTCATAGGGGGAGAGAGTAGTGCACTAAAGTGGTGTGGAGGTGGTTTTTCTATCGATAAAAAATGGGGATATTGTTTCACCTTGGTTGTCATTGATTTCAAAAGACAATTGTTGATGTCAAAAGAGAGTTGTAGTCTAGTTGTTTGGTTGCCAAAGTCTTTGAGAAATGGTCCACATTTCTCCACTAGGGATCCCTTGCTCTCATGGTTTGGAACATAGATTCATGATGTGTTAGGGCATGTGTGATCAAATTTTCAGTTCATTTGGGTTTCAAAAAGATGTTATAGTGAGTGACAATTTAAATATTGGGTTGATCCTGTGTTGGTGTTTTCAAAGGTGAAAAGTTTGGCTTTCCATTCCTTCGCATTTACAGGTATGGTTATGTAGTTCAAAAGATAAGTTAAACATGTTGTTAAGGTGGAATATCCAAAGTTTTATGTCATTATTCCCTTCGTAAAGAAAGTTGAAGATGATAGAGTATAGGACTATGTTGTTCGGTGACTAGTTTCATTTTTTGTTGGCTTGTGCCAACTTGTTGTTGCATGAATTTGTAAAAGGGATGAATGAGAGTGATCTAAATATCATGTGATATTTTTTTTTCTTTGCAAGGTGTTTTCTAGCTTCTCTAGAATTGGCTATGGTTTGGAATAGATCTTCTACTAGGTTATGATTTTTCCTGCTCAACTAGGCTATGTTGAGGGTGTGCACCATAAGCTCAAGCTTGTGCAAAGTCTAAGAAGTGCTTGAAAGTGTTGTATGGGTAATGTTGACTCATCTAGGAGAACTACAAGTAATGATTTATCATTTTTGTGTATTGCCAATGTTGTGAAGGTCGACCTACTTCATGTTTTATGTTTTATTGCTTAAGGTTGACCTATTTTAAATTTTTGAAGTGTGTGGATGATGTTCATTAAAGACCAAAGCCATGAATAGTGTTTAGGACCAAGTTAAGCATGTTTTGGATTTTTCAAGGCATCTTCCTCTTCTTGGTGTTGTATGTAGTCTTTTGGGTCTTACCCTCTACACATTTTATATTATCTATTTTAGCTTTGGCCAACTTGTAAATATAATATTCTTATTGTTGTAGGCCAACATGTGAATACAATCAATGTAATATCATGTATAGATTATAAACCTACTTGATCTAGGTTGTGGTGTGTGTGTGACATGATGAAAATTACATAAGTGACTAAAAGAGAAAGAGCAGAATTGTAAGTTCCTATTCGATTTCATCTTTAACATATTTTTTGTGATAGAAGGGAAGTGAAGAAGATGCTTAATTAATTGTTAGAGCTAGTTATCCAAAGGAAAAAAATCTTGAAGGTTGAAAGCAGTGAGCTAATAAGTTGGAAAGAAGATATTTGAAGACATTTGTAGAAGTAACAAAGCAAAACTACAATCATCAAAAAGAGAAGGTAAAAATTAGAATTACAATCATCAAAAGGATTGAGCCTAAATGTCAATTTCAGATAGTGGAAATACTGTCATTCTATAATCATTCTTTATTTGTACTTAGATCATGGAGTTGTAGCTTCCTTGGGAGTGACCCTAAAACCGTCAAGGAGTAGTAGCTTCCTTGGGTTGTAGCCCTAAAACAAAGTTGTAACTATTATTCATTTGCAAGATCAGATTATGATAGTAGTTTTTATCAGTCAAGATTGCACCTTAGATAAGTTAGACTCAACTATCTTGTTGAAACATTGAAACATTTTCAAGCTATGGGTAACTTATGTTGAGTATGCATCTCTAGAGAGGGTTGGTTCCCTTGGAAAATCACCTAAAACTAAATGATTTTTTTCTAAGGAAATGGATAGAAGGATGACTAAAATGAAAATCATAAAACCTAAAGGGTGATGCACCAAAACTTTAAATTTATTTGCTAACCCAACTCACAAACAACTCTCAAAACACTACCTTTCACAATCTCATATGAAACATACAACACAAAAGTGATTTGCATGAAGGTTCAAAATCAAACACAACATACAACTTGAATTTTATGAAAATTTTGTACCCACACTTGCAACAATGAGATATAAAAAGGATCCAATACTTGGAATCACAATGACAACATCAAATCATTACTGCAAAATCAGACAAAAACTATGAGATAGGAATGCTCTATTGCTTTTATTGATTTGAAAGGAGTATCAAACATGAAAATTTGAATACAAAATAAAGCTTACAAAACTCTACAAATGATCAAGAGAGAAAGAATCAAATCTCAGATTCCTGAGAAAAAGCTAATTTTTTCTCCAATATATATCTCCAATGTGTCTCCATGAGTGAGAAGGGGAAAATATGACTTAACTACTCACCATAATAGAAACTTCAGTGCCATTTTCAAGAAAGGAGGAAAAACCTCAAAAATAGGGTTCAAACTGACTCAAAAGTGAGTGAGAAAAGATGGAAACTTTCCCTCCTAAATAGGTCAACCCAAAAGGACTCACAAATCAAGCCAAAACTGACTAAAAAATAGAATTAGAAGGTTTAGTTCATGTGTTTTTTTCCATTTTTGTCAAATTAGACTCAAACTGAAAAAAAGAAAGCTTCCACTCAACACTTGCTCTATTTTACTACATTTTAAATAACAATTACTAAAGTAATTTATATAAATATTGCTTTCATATTTCCTTAAAATGTTTGCAGCTCAAACTTGCAAAAGAAAGAAGGTTGACTTAGGCTTTAACTTGATTTTTGCAAAAAATACAAGGTGAAATATGACTCTGATTAAATTTTTCCAATTATAAACATTTAAGGAATCTAGGTATTTGATTTTCTATAAAAATCACAAAGACTCTAAGGCATGTAGCCATATGATTTTCTTTCAAAAAATCATAAAATGACACCAAGGCACATTGTTTAAGTTTACAAAAAAATATAAAAGGCTTAATATCACCAAGGCATTAATACTTGCAAAAGGGTTTAAAATATGTGGAAAAAATCCATAGGCTGACCACATGGAAAAGAAACACTAAAAAACAAAGGCTGTGGGCATCCTTCACTCCATCTCATTTTGCAATTGGAATTTTTGGTGAAAACCTTCACTTCTGCTTGGCTGCCATCTAGCTAGGGTTTGAGCTACAAGAAGCTTTCATGGTGGATTCTCTCTGCAAGATTTAGATGCATCTGTTGGTATGTTTATTCCTTGTTGCTTGAAATGATATAAGACTTGCTTTCTTTCTTGCATATTCATTCTCATTTGGCTTGACCCTTTGAATCTTCAGTAAATCAGTGAAAGGGCTCTTCATTTTCTATATTTTTCACTTTTTAGAAGATAGCATGGTCAGGGCCTCCATGAGCTATTCTCTCTATTTTTTGAAAAGAATAGAATATAAACCTTTCTCTACTTTATTTTCCAAGAAATAAAAATGAAATCATTTGTTTTTCACATATATTTTCCTTTATACATAAGCATTCTAGGCTCTCTATTATGTACATATAGAGGCCTTAAAATCCCAGGCCACGACTTCACTAAGCATTATAGGTTTACATTCTTTAATTTCAAGGGTTTCTCCTTTAGATTTATGGGGTCTCATGTATTGATACTTCTCATAGTCAATAGACTGTGGTCGTTCCAAAATTTTCTTTTGAAAATCTTTACTTTGTATTATATCTCTCTTTGCAAAACCCCAGGCTACAGTTTGTTATTTTATTTTTTGTTATGGGTCTTCTCTTTTATGTAGGTGGAGCCATTCCTCCATGGATAAACACATGACCTTATCAGGCTCAAAATGAGACAAGAGATCAATCATCAATTATATAACATATACCAACCCAAGGCTCTTCTCATAATTTTCTAAAAGATGAAATACCAAGAACAAAATTCAAAACAATGAGAAGATATCGTATGTCTCAGGATGCTTCAGCTATATTGCCACTATAATTTCCACAATCAACATTGTATTGTGTACTATCATCTTATAAGCTCAAAGACCTAATTGTCCTATGTTTTGATGATCAACATTCCCATGATTTTGTAGTGACTACGAAAACCAATGAAAATCAATGATTCTAAAGTATTAAAAATCAAGATTACTACTTTCTCTTATGAATCCTTTCATGCCTTCGCAAATTTGACTTTATAGTTTCCAAGTCTGTCATCTTAAGAAAGAACCTGTGCCTTCAATTATTCACTTTAATTAGAAACTAATAAGCCAACATTTTTATTCACATTATCATGCTTGTACTATCCATGATCATAGATATGACTGATGGCATATTGCTTTTAGCATTACTTTTAATTTGCATTATCTCCTTACTATAGGTCTGCACTTGAACATGACCACCATTAAAATTGTGCCCGCAAGAGAAACCTTCCATTGAACTTCCTTCCACCTTCTATCTCCAAAGCATTATCATACTCATTTATGACATGTTTATGAGTTGACATTCTCTTGTAACATTTTGTATTGCTCGCCCTATGTGGCTATTCTCTTCATCCTTACAGTTGCTTATGATATTCATGGCACTTGCACCTTGCTGCCTCCTACAGACTATAAAACTTTTTTCTTGCTAAAAGCATGAACAGGTATAAAAATCATTTTGTTTGCTATTCCTTTTCACATTGTTCCTTGTTCATGTCTTTGTAACTATGCAATGTTAATTCTCTTTTACTCCCTCTATTCTTGAAAGAATTATGATTGTTGTCCTATCATTGATGGAAATATTTCCTGTATACACTAAATCCCCATCCCATGCATGATGATTAAAACTATAGTGATAGGCACTATCTTGAAGCACAATGATTTATGACTACCCTTTTAAAAAAATACATTTCATATGATGCAAAAAAAAAAATAATGTTGTGGTAGAAAATGAATAACATAAAATAATGATGCGAAATGGGGTGACATGAAAACTTGTAGATACACAAATCTCCTTAGTGAGAATTGATGTATTTTACTCAATTTTGCATTTTAAATGAGCTCATTGCTCATTTGTGACTCCCATTTTAAAGTGAAAAGGTTGTCCCATTACTCCTTTTGATTTGGTAGTCCTGGATGGGAAATGATTTTGTGATTCTTATAGTCACTTTGTGAATTATTCCTCAAGCTAAAAATGCTTTTATTTGAAATAATTTGAATGTCTCTTACCTCATTCCCCCTATAAGACTTAGGGGTAGCATGTTGGGATCAACCATTGTGGGAGCCCATTGTTCACCACATGTTGAAATGTCAACATAAATGAATCCAACAACAAGATTTTACCTATACCTACACAGTGAATAAATATGTTAGATAAAAATAGTGAAGCTCAATGCTCCTGTGATGTTTGATTTTTCAGGCTCTCTTGTATACATCTGACACTTGTTCAACTGATTTAATGTGTCATAGACATATGCTATATTTCTATTGATGGGACATATGATGAGATTCATGTTCAGAGCTCTAACCAACTCTTTCAATCATCTACAGGTACATCTAAATATCGGGAGCAAGAAGGAGCATGCAACAACAAAGACCCACACAAGATTCTCCCAGGAAATGATGGATATGTTTCTTTTCATGTGTTTTTCTAGTATTTTTGTCTTCAATTGTATAGCATATCCTTATATTGCATTGGTTTAGCTACTCGTACGGCTTGTGTGGAACATTTGATCATTCTTTTCCTTCAATATATGAAACAACAACATTTTATAGTCTTGTGTATATTTCCATTACAAAATGAATGAAAACAACAATATTATGCAATTTATGTGATTCCTTCTGTTGTAAAAATTTGCACAATGAAAACTAAATTATCTATTTGAATCTTAGATATGCAATGGCTAAGCATAGTAAAAATATGTTGGAATACCTTTCACCTTTAAATTTAATCAACTATTTTAGCTCTACCAAATTGTCTTGTAGGTGAAAATCTGGTAACATTTTTGGCAATTTTTGCTTAATGCTTTCCTGGTAAGCATGTAGTCTAGTAGCCTTAAACAATCCATTGGGCATGGAGTCAAATTATACCCCTCTAAAACTCAAAAAACCATTGTAACTCAGTTACAAAACTCCAAATAGCAGCAAAAATCAAACAACAAGCAAACTAAGGTCCTAGTGGCCAACAAACTGTGCATGAGCACTTAGGGAAAGAAAATAGAACTGAAAGAAATGTGTGAAGCACTTATTAGTAGAAAACATTAACCTAACCTGCTAACTAAGGAAAGGACTTCCTAAACAAAACCATTAACTAGTTCAAGAAATTAGCCGCCCCTTCTTTGCAATCTACAATGCTCCATATGCTTCTGAGTCAACCAAAAGAGATGGGGAAAGACCAAACATCCAAAAAAACTTTCGCAAAACCTTTTTGAGGAGGAAAATGTAGTCACTTACCCACCTATCTTGATTGAGGAACCAATGGGGATCAATTGAACAAGTGGACTGGTTGTACTTAACTTGACACCTTCCTTAATGCTCTGGATCAGTATTGTCATGGGGCTGCTCTTTATTGTTGGCTTCCAACCAAGCTAAATTCCTAATAGGACATCTCCTCAAAAGCTTTGGACTAGGAGGAGACAATTTGAGTGATTAGGAACAAAATCACCTTCACCTTGCATAATAGCTTTCCATGTTGACTCATCCTCCATGGTCAATGGACCATTCTCTTCCGTTAGAATAGCTAATAACTCATCGAAGCTATCAACTCTTGGAAGGATCTTAGGAACAACTAGACTAGGCTCAAAATCCTCATTATTACCCAAGGAGGTACACTTCAAATTAGGATTCCCTTCTTCAATGGAGGAAGACAAATTTTCAAACCATGAGATAGCCTCCTCCAACAAACTTTCAATTGAATCAATAGCCTCAAGCTCCTTCAACCAGTCGAGGTCATGTTGTTGATTAGGCTACTTCATAACTACTGACTTATTCGGGAATACAACCACTTCCACCTCGTGCTCTTGTTGCTCAAGATAATCCTCCTCCAAAGATGTAGGCATAACATCTAAGCATGAGCATAAAAGCTCAATTTTAGCTTGAAATAGATCCTCAAGCTCTAGATCATTCAACTCAGGGTTGATATCATGTATCTGCTCATGGTAGCACTCATCAATATTTTTAGACTCCACCAAATTTTCATCTTTGTACTTATCTTATTGATTGAAGGCTTCATCATCATACTTACTCTCCTCAATCAACATTTCATCACATTCTTTAACCTCTTCTTGTTGCTTTAAAACTGTTGTTGATGAGACAAAAGCCACATCCTCTTCATCATCTTCCATGAAAGGAGATAATTCATCAAACCAAATTGTGGAATTATCCTCTTGACCAGCCTTGTTTACCTCTTCATCCAGATATCTTGATTGACTTATTAAAATAGCTTGATCATTTTCAACAAAACGAGGAAGCTCATCAGTAAAAACAAACAAATATTCATCTTGAGAAATATTTTCTTGTTCAATCTTTTGCTGCTCTAAATGATAAACTTTCAAAGCTAAACATAATGAATTTACATTTCTAATATTTTCCATAAGGAGTAAGTTATCTTGATCAATAGGTTCACCCTTGGATTCAAGGGTGGGGAAAATGTGGGAGCTTCTTATATTTTTTGCAAGGAAAAATGTTGCTCAAGGGGTTGCTCTATAACTATACTAGGCCAAACTTGATTATTTTCCTCAATTTAAAAAGGATGAAGGCTTCTAAAACTTGGAATTTCAAGCTTAAGAGGTTGGCTTGAGGAATTAAGGACTTTATCCTACCTAAAACTTGGAATATCAAATTTAGGAGTATTAAGAGGCTCACTTTGTCTAAAACTTGGAAATTTATACTTATGAACCTCCTCTTGAGTAGGCTGATCTAGAACTGCAAGAGCTACTTGAACTTCATACCTTTGTGTTTGAGAAATCATGAGCTTCATTTGCTTCTCTTTTGCAGCTATCTCTCTTTCAAGGTTCTTAGATTGTATCCTTTTTTGTCTCCAACTCATGCTCATAGAGATAGGCCTGATAAGCCATCTCTTCCTGTTGTTGATTATACTCTTGCTACCTCTTGATTTCCTCTATCTGCTTTGTAAATTCATGTTGGAAAGAGACACTGAAATTATGATTTGGTGTTGTCATTGATGGAAACCCTATTCGGTAATTGGATCTACATGAAATCATTTGCTTATACCGACAGTCAGATTGAGGAAAATCAGGAAGAATAGAGCATCTGACAGTTTGGTGATCATCGATTTACTTGTAGGTTTCTAGTTGTGGATCTCACCAAATGTTCATCAGTGTATTTCTTGTGTTATCTAGAAATCTTAGTGCCTCGTACCAAGTCATGTGTCATGTGTAAGTTTGGTGATCCGGTTTATACTTTTCTATTTATCAATATTTTGGGGCTGACCCAGTTGATATTATGTGTTGCGGATATTCAAGGAATGCTTATTCAAATATTTTTGTCTTTTCTCATCTTGATTTGGGTCTGAGCTAAGTTCTGGCGACCATTGAGGATGCGCATTGGATACTTCTTAAGATTTGAGCTAATATTTACTAATATTTTTAATTTTTATTGAAGTCAAATTGTTGTAATTAAATTGTTAGTTGCAGATATATATGTATGATCTATTATATCATTTTGGTGTGGTGTGTTGATGTGTATTGTGAATATCAAAAGTGTGTTAGAGTGATTTTATGCACAATTTCACTTGTACAGAAAGATTTTTTGGTGCCAGTCAGAGCAAGAGCAGAGCAAAAGTTCAGTATCAGTCAGAAGGAAAAAAGATCGACAACTGAGCCTAACTAGAACTGTAATCAAGCATTTGTAGATTTTATTCTTTCAATTTATTCTCTTGGATCTAATCCAAATCTTTGTAAGGTAGTGTGCCTTCCTATTTTGAGCAGTGAGCTCTAGGAAATTTGCCTGAATGCAAGTGCATTCCCATTTTGTAAACTTCTTTTTGAGTATACTCAGATTATATTGTGGATTGGCCATCCATCGTGGTTTTTCCCCTAGCAGGGTTTCCATGTAAAAATCCTTGTGTTATGGTGTTGTGGTTATTTGCATCATGTTTCTACATATTTCTTTTGGTTGAATGCTTAAAGTGGGTTAATGATCAGAATAACAAAGTTAGTTTTTGCAGAGCACTGATTCACCTCCCTCCTAGTGTTGCTTGTTTCTAACAATTGGTATCAGAGCTAGTTCCTTGGAAGAAGTCTAATAGCTTGGGGAGATCTTGGAAAGTGTTTACAATGGATACAAGCAATCTTCAAAAAAAAATTATGGTGGCCCTAGATGATCTTGACCAGTCAAAATCTGAGAACTAGGAATTGCAAGAAAATCTTAAGAGTGTAGAAAAATTCATCCAGTCACTTAAAGACAAAATCAATGAATCAAGAGAGAAAATAAAGGAATTATGTGATCAACTCAAGTAGAAGAATAGAAGCATGGAAGATGAACAACTCAGTCATGCCTTGAAGGAGAAAATAGAAGAATGTGAATTTTTTTCCAAAGAAAATGTTTCCTTGAAGCATAAGATGGAATCTATCATGATGAAGATGACCAAGGAGATTGAAGATAGAATGAAGAATGAAGAAAAGCTTCCTCAATCCTTGAAAGAAAAAATTAAACAATGCAGTCGATTGGACAATGAATTGGAACAATCTAAAAATGAGGGAGTGCTTGAAAAATAGCTTGATGATCTTAGAGATGAACTAACTACTGCAAATGAGTACAAGGATAAATTCAAAGCAAGCTCGGCCAAGCTTGATGAACTAATTCAAGGTCAGAGGACTGATGGTGAGAAGCGAGGTCTTGGCTATGAGGAAGGTGAAAGTTTCAGATCTGGACAAAGGAATTTTAGACAAGGAAGATTCTGACAAGTAAATCAGATAAATGGAGCTAGAAGGAATTCGGTGAGACAACCAAATCCTTAGAGATTCAATGGTTATTGTTTTTCTTGCAACAAATTTTTCCATATGGCTTCTCAGTGTAGAAGCAGGATGAATCCAAGTGGACCATCATTCTTAGGTCAATGCTTTAATTGTAACAAGTTTGGTCATAAGTCCAATGAATGTAGAAATGTGATGAACAACTTTCATAGAGATATCAGATGATATGCATGCAATAGACATGGGCATATTTCTAACAATGTAGATCAAGGAAAAATCAGTGGAACAGTTGGTCTAAATAGAGAAATGTTATGTGTTACAACTACAACAAATTTGGCCATATTACTAGATTTTGTTAGAACAGAAGAGGTCTGGTAAGACATAATACACAATAGGATGTCAAAGGAAAAGGGAAAGTTACTACAGATGTGATCAAGAGGCAAATGCAAAAGAAATAGGTGAAAATATCCCTCTATTGAAGGAATACGCTAGCACTAGAATCTACTTCCGGTAATTCCTCTGGGAATTAGTTTTAGGCCTTTGGCCTAGAGGGAGCTATCAGAAAAATCCTTTAACCCCTGCAAGAAATTGATACTAGAATGTGGACCAATCTAGTAGGTGGATAAATGCTTTTTAGATGTTTGTTAACCCAATTGGAGGTAGTATTGTAGAGTTTTGGAGATCCGCGGAAGAATCATCTATCTCAGTACATGGAAATAAGGTAATCAAATGAATTAGAGTAAAGGAATTTATTGCAAAAAAAAGGGTTAGGTGTGCGGATGATAAAAGAACATTTTTATCCTTCATTTGTCACTTTGCATTTTGGAGAAAAGTAGTTTGAAGAGCCCTGGAGTGAACTTTGTTGAATTGTGGAGAGATTCAAAGCATGAAGAAGAATTTGTGATCAAAATTTGATCCGATGGAAAGGTATTTATTGAAAATCCTATGAATTTGTGAATTTGCAATCATGTCCACTCCTCCGGTAGTCGAAGTCAAGGACAAAATCCATCCTAAATTCAAATGGCATCCTTATAAGTCTATTGAGACTAAGCCCCTTAGTGTGTTTTCATCTGTGTCATACGGAGTATTGCATACAGAAGATATTAGCACTTATAGACATGCCAATATTGAAGAATTAGGAAGTTCTCAAATGATGAATCTGTATTCCCATCATATAATTGGAGAGGATTTTATTGTAAAGAGGAAATATAAAACCCTAGAAGAGAAGTTCATGCAATTTGTGAAATTTCCCATATTTGAGGAAAGTGAATGGGTTCGATACATTTTAAGCCATGTTCATGTTGAGTTCATGTGGCTAAATATACCCTTCAAGATCACAAAAGAGGCTATATGTGAAGTCACGAGTCTGAATTCCATCAGTAGACTTCCAGTCTTGAAATCCGTGAAGAATGAGAAGGTTACATAGGCAATAGGTGCACAATGGGATAGAAGGCCAATGAAAATAGATGATATCGCTGAAGTGGATGTAAAATTTGCATCAATGGTCATTGGCTACAAGATATACCATTCTAACCAAGATAATTTTGTGTCTAGTATAGCCATCTATGCAGCTTATGAAATGGTAAAGCAAAATGTAGAATATGACTTGTGTGAGCTCCTCAGAAGTCAATTGATGGAGAATTTGAGTAAAATCAAGAAAGATAAGAAGAATAATTTCAAATATGGTAATTTTCTATTGTGTTTATTTTTCTATTTCATGGATGAGCTTCTAGGTGTTGGAAAAGTACATTGCAAAAATGATGTGCCTGTAGCTATTCAGATAAGGAATGTATTTTTTGGAATTGGTGATCATCAGATCAGGAATACTACCCTCTAGGGGTACTTCAAAAATTTCCACAAAATGATGCATGTCAGGGAAAGAATTCCCACTTCAATTGTGGAATAATACGAATATACTATTTGCTTCATGGTGGATATTGACCAATGTCATATGGAAATTATTGATCCCAAAACAATATGGATCATGCCTATGGGATACAAAGTAGAGTAGAACATCTTGAAGATGTATGCAAAACACTTGATGAGTTCACCTTTGGATCAGGAAGAAGAGAAGTTTAGATATTATGCAGAGAAAATTATGCAGGTTCATGAGGAATTGAAAAAACTGATGATAGTTAGGAAAGTAAGAAAAGAGGTAGAAGTTTTTGCAGAAAGTATGGGCTTACCTATAGAAGCTTTGAGAGAAGCAAGAAGGAGGAGAGATGAGGTAGAAACAACAAAAGTGAAAGAAAAAATAGTGTTTACTATTTCGGGAGCATCCTCCGCCCACACTAGATCTACAAGGAGTTCCCCTACAGCTAAGCCAACTCAAGACAAGCCTTTTGGTAAAAGGAAGAAGAATAAAAGCACAAGAACATATGAAGTTATTTTAGAAGATGAGAAAACAAAATTAGAAGAATTTTTTAGAGAAATGAAGGCTATAGGAACTCAAGCTATAAAATTTAACTAAGAGAAAATCTTCCAATAAAGAAGAAGCAAAGAAAAGGGAAAAGGTTGACAAACCTCCTATGTCAGTTGAGGAAGTTGAGAATGTAGTTATCAAGGATGGAAATCTCAATCCCCTCTGTGAATTGTACTAAAATTTTGATGAATCCGGTCAAAGAGTTCTTGAAGAAGCCACAATAAAACATATGAACATTTTCAATAAAGTTCTTGTTGAGATTATGTTTGGCTTACCAAAGAGTCTGTATAATATTTTGGAGTCAAGAACATTAAGTGCTAGAATAGAAGAAGAGGATCTGAGGAAGAGAATTCTTGCATATTTATGTCCAGAAATGTCAATTGAGGAGATGATTCACTCCTTGAAAAAGCTAAAAAGGAATTTAAGAGCAAGACAAGGGTGAATAAACTCATGATTGGTGAAACTAATGTTGTTGGTGAAACCAAGAAGATTCTGGAGGAGTTTCTATCAAAGAATAAGATTAACATTGAGGAAATGAATACTGAAAATGTTCCAAAAAATGAGGAAGTGAATGCAGATGCTAAGGATTTTCAAATTCTTCCTAATGTGGAAAATACAGACACCTATGGAAACTGAAGTTCCTAAGGTGGTATTAGCTGAGGAGAAGGAGGTGCAAAATGAAGAGGTTGAAATTCCCAAAGGAAAACCAGAAACAATCTCTAAAGAACCCAAGGTTGAAGAAGAAAAAGTTCAAGTTAAGGAAATCAGAGCAAAGGAAAGAGACACTGCCAAGGCAATGAAGAAATCTCTGATGAAGCAATAGGAATATTTTGATCCTGAATTGGATGAAAGCTCAATCAATCTATCCACTTTGTCCCCAATTTAGATGATGAAGGTCGCATCAATTGCTCAAGCTAAGTCTAGTGAGAAGATTCTTAAGTCTCACATAGAGGATAGTGAATTGCTAAGCCTTGCATCTAGAGTTCTACAGAAATTAATGCCTACTCATGTCATGGATCCATTTGGTTCCTCTTTCGGTGAGCTAAAGAAGCTCATAAATGTTGTAAGTACTCAATTTGAGTCTCTTGAAAATTTTGTTGAGGATAAAGTGCAAAAAGAGTTTAATGGTAAAAGACTTAGTTGGTTGAAGGAAGTGATTGAAAAGGATAAGAATCTGTTATCCACCTATATGAAGAACATTCAAGGTTCCATATTTGAAGCTGGAAAGGCCAATAAGGCATGTTTGGTTTTTTCAAAGTTTACTGAAGGTAATGAGAAAAAGGTGAAGGATATTGAAAATCAATTGGCTATCATTTCTGATACTTTTGATCCATTAGTTGGTGATGTTGCTCAGCAAGCAAGTCAAGTAACATCTCTACTTAACAAAATAAGATGCTTGAAGAGTGAAAACAATAGGATTCTTGGGAGAGTAAGTGAACTTAGAGGACTAATTTGTCTAAAGATTGAGATAATGGTGAGTGCTTTGAAGGAAGCGAAAGCTATTGTGGTAGTTAGTGACCCAGTGAACCTAGAATCTGCAAAAGCTCAATCTTACTTAATGTGTGGTCACATAACAGTTTTGGAGAGTCTTAAAAAGGTTTGTGACAACAATTTAAGAGTGTTGAAGCAAGATTTTGTAGATATTTTCAAACTTTTGTAAGTTACAAGTTCATTTTCTGTACTGTTTTGGAATTTTGTTTTAGTTTCCCTAGATTTTTCCATTGATTTCAAAGGGGGAGAAGTGTACAGTGAAAAATGTGTATTTATCTTAGGGGGAGTTTCTTTTTTGAGCCAAGATTGAAGTTTTTTTTTGAAGTTTTGAAGTGGCAGTGTACTTCATGTTGGTTCTGATCCGACACTTAGTCATTTTTCACTAAGTGTTGCCATCAATGCCAAAGGGGGAGATTTTTGGCAAGAGACATTGCAATTATGCTTTGGTGTTGTCATTGATGGCAACCCTAGTCAATAATTGGATCCACATGACATCATTTGCTTATACCGACAGTCAGATTGAGGACAGTTAAGAAGAACAGAGCATCTGACAGTTTGGTGATCCTTGATTCACTTGCAGATTTTCAGTTGTTATTTTGAGTTGTGGATCTCACAAAAGGTTCATCAATGTATTTCTTGCGTTATCCAAAATTCTTAGTGCCTCGTACCAAGTCATGTGTAAGTTTGGTGATCCAGTTGATACTTTTTTGTTTATTAGTATTTTGGGGTCAACCCAGTTGATATTATATTTTGTGGATATTCAAGGAATGCTTATTCAAATATTTTTGTGTTCGCTTATCTTGATTTGGGTTTGAGCTAAGTTGTGGCCAACTGTTGTGGATGTGCATTGGATAGTTCTTAAGATTTGAGCTGACAGTTGCTAATATTTTTAAGTTTTATTAAAGCCAACTTGATGCAATTAAATTGTTAGTTGCGGATATATATGTATGATCTATTATATCATTTTGGTGTGGTGTGTCAATTTGTATTGCGAATATCAGAAGAGTGTTAGAGCGATTTTATGCACAATGTCACTTGCACATAAAGATTTTTTGGTGTGAGTTAGAGCAAGAGAAAAGTAGATTTTTAGCATTAGTCAGAAGGATAGAAGATAGATAACTGAGCCTAACTAGAACTGTAATCAAGCATTTGTAGATGTTATTCTTTCAGTTCATTCTCTTGGATCTAATCCAAATCTCTATAAGGAAGTGTGCCTTCCTATTTTGAGTAGTGACCTCTAGACAATGTGCATGAATGCAAGTGCATTCCCATTTTGTAAACTTATTTTTGAGTATACTCAGATAATATTGTGGATTGGCCATCCACCATGGTTTTTCCCCTAACAAGGTTTCCACGTAAAAATTGTTGTGTTATGGTGTTGTGGTTATTTTCTTTTTGTTTCTACATATTTCTTTTGGTTGAATGCTTAAAGTGGGTTAATGATTAGAATAACAAAGTTATTTTTTATAGAACATTGATTCACCCCCTCCTCTCAATGTTGCTTGTTTCCAACAAGTCAAGCATGAAGTCAAGAAATATACTCTTTATGCTTGCAATATCCTCATTTTCACTCTATTGGAGTTGGTTTTGAGCATATGAAGGTTGATATGGAGATTGAGCAAGGCTAGGTGGGCGACACTTATATTGAGTGTACTGGTTTTCTTGCAAAGCCATGGAATTAAAACCAGTAGCATAATTTCCCTAATATGGTTGATAAGGAGGTGGATAAGAAGAATTTTCATGATATGATGGATGATAAGACATATCTCCATGAGCATAGGCATATTCATTCATTCAAAAGTTGGAAAATAAGAAAAATTCAATTTTTTTGAAATAAACCAACACTTGATCATACTGAAACCAATAAATTTGAGCTCAAAATTTCTAGATCTGTGTAGATTTTTTGCCTCCAAAGGAAGATCTTACTGATATACACAACTAATATCAACAATACATGATCAAATATTGGACTGAAAGAGTCTAATTAGTCCCACTGGGCATGCCAAAAACTGTTATCAATCAAGATTGCACCATAGTTAAGTTAGACTCAACTATCCTATTGAAACATGGAAACATTCTCAAGTTGTGGGTAACTTATGGGAGAATGAATCTCTATAGAGGGTTGGCTCCCTTGGCAGATAACGTAAAACTAAATGATTCTTTTGAGGAAGAGGATAGAGGGATGACAAATGAAAATCCTAAAACCTAAAGGGTGATGGACTAGAACTTTAAATTTATTTGCTAACTCAACTCACAATCAGCTCTCAAGACACTACTTTGACAATCTCATATGAAACATATAACACAAAAGTAATTTTCATGAAGTTTTGAAATCAAACACAACATACAACCTAAATTATATGAATTTTTTGCACCCACACTTGAAACAATGAGACAAAAAAAGGATCCAATACTTGGAATCACAATGACAACATCAAATCTTTACTACAAAATGAGACAAAAAATATGAGATAGGAATGCTCTACTACTTTATTGATCTAAAAGGAGTATTAAAACATGAAAATCTAAGTACAAAATAAATCTTACAAAACTCTCTACAAACGATCAAGAGACAAAGAAACAAATATCAACTTCTTGAGAAAAAACTAAGTTTTTCTCTAGTATATATCTCCATTGTGTCTCCATGAGTGAGAAGGGAAAATTTTGATTTAATTGCTCACCATAATAGAAACTTTCTTGTCATTTTCAAAGAGGAAAAACCTCAAAAATATGGCCCAAACTGATGCAAAGCAGGGGTAGACAACAACCCAACACAACCAAACAACCACTCCTTCAAGCCTTTAGACATCAATTGGTGGGTTCTCCATCATTTATCCTCATTTTGTTAGTAGCCTTCCAAAAAGGATTTTTTGACATAACTCTTCAACTAGAACTCATCTATAGGAAAGAAGACTTTTTTTAGATACCCATTTGGCCATTCTCAAACATATCTCAAAATCAAATAGGGTTCTTTTGTATAGAAGGGGTGAAAATTTATTTTTCTTCCTTTCTTACTAGGCCTAATTGGGCAAATATGCATGCTACAACTAGGTTCTGGACTCCAAGGGTTCTCAACTCATGTTTGAACACCTTAAAAACACATCATATGGTCACCACAACATGTTTCCTTCCTCTTATGCAAGTCTCTTCAATACCCTTTTCACGAAACCCTCTAGGCCACTAGTGTTCTCATTGTAAACAAGACTCAAAGACATCAAACTATCATCCAATACTCCCTCACACATGAAGACCCCAAATCTCAAACCTTTAAAGGATTTGAAACATGTCAACTCATAATTAATTACAAAGCTACATTGCTTCCTCGAGGTAGAAACTCGAGAAAATGCATTTTGTGTGTGTTCTATAACCTTAGGCGGGTTTTATGGTTGTCTTCACAAAAATGTTGATATCTCACACAAATCTTGATGGATTTTGATCAAACTAAAAACATTATAAAGAAAAGAGATCCCTACAAATTTTACAAGTAGTTTCTAGAGTGTATAAGAAGATACAAATCCATACCACGTGACAGAACAAGAATTTTATGCAAGAAACACAATTTTGATGTGCAAAAATGAGAGGAACAATCATCTATAAATTTCACAAATAAAAGAATTAATCCAATCACTTTAGTGAGACTAAAGAGGACTTTATTAAAAAAAATTCCTCAAAATTTTATCAAAATCCAATAGTGGAAATAAGAGTTATGCCAATTTTCCCAAAACTGGTAACCCTAGGATAGATTCAGGTGAGTTTTAGTAATTCTATAATAACTTTCAAAATACTCAATGAAAAGGAACCAAACCAAATGAAAATGAAATTCATTTCATCCCTCTATAAAAAAAACCAATTTTAGAATTGTACCAATATGTACTAGTCTGTACCATGCAATGGAGCAGCAATATTATAGTTAGATTACATAGAAAAATGCATAAAAATGTGTCTAATTGGTGTCTTATTCCTCCAAACTGCTCTCCAACCCCTTGGGTCATGTGTACAAGGTGTATTTATTCTATTACAATCACATTTCAACTACCCAACTGACCATAACTTCTTTTGTTAAGACTAATGACACTTTTACAAGATTTGTTACATTTTGACAACTTTGCAACTTTTACAATTTTGACGAATTTTGAGGACTTTTGTATTATGACTCCAAAACTTTACAAATAGTCTTGGATATGACCCCTAATGGGCCAAAATGGCCTTATTCACCTTAAACATTACAAAACAAGACAAAACTTAAACTATAAAATCATTTTGTGATGGGACTCCTAATGCCCCTACATCATACACCCAAGGGAAAAAAAAGAATTCAAGTCCACTTGAGTGCAAGTCTTCTCACTTCTTGGTCTTCCAATCCTTCTGCAACTTTTCCTTCATTTATGCAACTTTCCTTGGAGCTTTTTTCTTCTTCTTACATTGTCTCTTATTGAGCATCTTTTCAACTTTTCAGGTTCCAAAATTCTAGTTCTCATTCACATGCCTCAATACCACCATCTATTTCTTCATCTTCATCATTGGAATATGATTTGTCAACATATTCATCATCCATAAAATCAGAAAATGCAACCATTATCTCGATTTTTTTGCAACATCTTCATCACCATAGTGTGCTACATCGGTTTAACAATCTTCATACACTATATGCACTTCTCCTCCTTTATACTCTTTTTCATCTTCATTTCCATCTGTTGCACCTATAAACACATACTCACAAATATTATTAGAAATAAAATCTTGAGTCTCAAGGGACCCATTTCTTTCACATGGTTTCTCTTCCATAGATGGCCTCTTATTCTTCCATCATCAACAAAGACTCCCCAATATCTAGTTTTGTTGTCCCTGCCTTCTACTCTTTTGAAGGAACTTTTTGATAGGCCACTTTAACCTCTTTCTTATTGGTAAATGTCAACTACTTTCTTGTTTTTCCTTCTCAAGACACTGTTGCATCTCAAGATCCATTCTTTCTTGCATTTATTTCAAGGCTTTCCTCAACTCTATTATCTCTTACTCAATATTAATTTATTTTACCTTCTTATCCTTCTTCTATATCTCACTTTTATCTCTTTTTTTCTCTTGTTACTTCTTGCGTGGTAACTTCTTACTCTGGAAGTCTCCATAGATGAATCTTCTCAACATTTCCATTCTTCTTTCTCAAGCAAGTCTTTTTCACCTTGCTTTTTATCAATGTTGCTTCTTATCTTCATGATACCTCACCTCAGGCCCTGATACCAATTTGATGCAGAGAAGGGGTATACAACAACCTAAAACAACCAAACAACCACTCCTTCAAGCCTTTAGACATCAATTGGTGGGTTCTCCTTCATTTACCCTCATTTCACTAATAGCCTTCCAAAAAGGAATTTTTGACATAACTCTTCAATCAGAAATTATCTATAGGAAAGAATACTTGTTTCAAATACCCATTTGACCATTCTCAAACATATCTCAAAATTATATAAGGTTCCTTTGTATAGAATAGGTCAAAAGTTGACTATCCTCCTCTTTTACTAGGCCTAATTACGAAAATATGCATGTTACAACTAGGTTATGGACTCCAAGGGTTCTTAACTCATGTTATAACACATTCAACACACATCATATGCTCACCACAATTAGTTTCCTTCCTCTTAAGTAAGTCTCTTCAATACCCTTTTCACCAAACCCTCTAGGCCACTAGGGTTCTCATTGCAAACAAGACTTGAAGGCATCAAAATGCCATCCAATACTCCCTCACACATGCGAAACCCAAATCCCAAATTGTGCAAGCAATTGAAACATGTCAAATTAGAATTAATTACAAAGTTACATTACTTCCTCGAGGTAGAAACTCGAAAAAATGCATTTTGTGTGTTCTAGAATTTTAGGCGGGATTTGTCACTAGCTTCACCAAAATGTTGATATCTCACACAAATCTTGATGGATTTTGATCAAACCAAAAACATTGTAAAGATAATAGAGCCCTACAAATTTTCCAATTATTTTCCATATCGTACAAGAAGATACAAATCTGTACCATGTGACAGAACATGAATTTTATGCAAGAAACATAGTTTTGATGTGCAAAAATGAAAGGAACAATCATCTATAACTTTCAAAAATAAAAGAATTAATCCAGTTGCTCTGATGAGACTAAACAGGACCTTATTATAGACCTTTCCTCAAAATTTCATCAAAATCCAACAGTGGAAATAAGAGTTATGCTAATTTTCCCAAAACTAGTAACCCTAGGACAGATTTAGGCGAGTTTTAGTAAATTTGCAATAACTTTCAAAATACTCAATGAAAAGACACCTAACCAAATGAAAATGAAAGTTAGTTCATTTCTCTATGCAATGGAGCAGCAATATTGTAGTTAGATTACACAAAAAAAATTATAAAAATGTGTCTAATTGGTGTCTTATCCCTCCAAACTACTCTCCAACCCCTTGGGTCATGTTTACAAGGTGTATTTATGTTATTACAATCACATTTCAACTGTCCAACCAATCATAACTTCTTTTGTTAAGACTAATGACACTTTTACAAGATTTATTGCATTTTGACAACTTTGCAACTTTTACAATTTTAACAACTTTTGCATTATGAATCAAAAACTTCACAAATAGTCCCATATGACCCCTAATGGGCCAAAATGACCTTATTCACCTTCAACATTACAAAACAAGAAAAAACTTAAACTATGACATCATTTTGTGATGGGGCTTCTCATGCCCCTACATCACAAACTAACTCAAAAATGAGTGAGAAAAGATGGAAACTTTCCCTCCTAAATAGGTCAACTCAAAAGAATTAAAAAATAAAGCCAAAATTGACTGAAAAATAGAATTAGAAGGTTTAGTTCACTTGGTTTTTCCATTTTTCTCAAATGAGACTCAAACTGAAAAAAGAAAGCTTTCACTCAACGCTTGCTCTATTTTACTGCATTTTAAATAACAATTACTAAAGCAATTTATAGAAATATTGCTTTAATATTGCCTTACAATGTGTGTAGCTCGAAACTTGCAAAAGAAAGAAGGTTGACTTAGGCTTTGACTTAATTTTTACAAAAAATACAAGGCAAAATATGGCTTTGATTAAATTTTTCCAAGTATAAACATTTAAGGCATCTAGGTATTTATTTTTCTATAAAAATCACAAAGACACTAAAGCATGTAGCCATATGATTTTCTTTCAAAAAATCATAAAATGACACCAAGGCACATTGTCTTAAGTTCGCAAAAAATATAAAAGGCTTAATATCACTAAGGCATTAATACATGCAAAAGAGTTTAAAATATAAGGAAAAAATCCACAGCCTGACCACATGGAAAATAAACCCTAAAACAAAAAGGTTGTGGGCATCTTTCACTCCATCTCATTTTGCACTTGGACTTTTTCAGTGAAGACTGTCACTTCTGCTTGGCTGCCATCAAGCTAGGGTTTGAGCCACTAGAAGCTTTCATGGCAGATTCTCTTTGCAAGATTCAGGCACCTCTACTGGTAAGTTTATTCCTTGTTGCTTGAAATGATATAAGACTTCCTTTCTTTCTTGCATATTCATTATCATTTGGTTCAATCGTTTGAATCTTAAGTAAATTAGTGAACAAGCTCTTCATTTTCTGTATTTTTCACTTTTCTAAAGATAGCATGGTGTAACGCCGCCACGCAACCCTAGGGGAATTTGCAATTTACTATACAAACGAACTATTTTTTTTTTTTAATAAGAACAATTAACATGCAAGTTCACTAACCATTGCCAACCAATCCCCTAAGGTTACGAGACTGAGTTACTTAAACCCAAACAAGGAACAAGAATTAAATCCATAACATTTAAATACTTAAAGAAATAAGAACGCATACATTCCATACATAATAATTTACATCAAAGAATATGAGATACCACATGATTTCAATAATATAATAAAACATAATTACAACACTCATTCCCTGAATGAGATAAATCCAATAAGCAAGATTACATATTACAACTTCCACCTC
>VDFB02289918.1:0-32290 GCA_007258455.2 Sequoia sempervirens | reverse complement strand
AGAGAGGGAAGAGAGTGGGGGAGATAGAGAGAGAATTCATTAGGAGGGGAGGAGGGAAGAAGTGGAGAGAGGCAAAGGGAGAGGGTGAGAGGGAGTGGGGAGAGAGATAATATTTAAATATCTTATATATTAGTAATATATATATTAGCACTAAAATATAGAAATTTAATATTTAAACATATTATACAAAATAATATAATATATTATATATTATATAGTTTTGTAAGAGATTATATATATTAAATTATAAATAATATTGTATATTCTAAACTAGATATATTAACATAAACTATAAACTATAAACTATTTAAAAATCATATATAAACCAAATCGTATATTATAAACTAAATATATTAAAATAAACTATAAACTACAAATGAGATATATTGCATATGTTATAAAGTCTTGACATTATTTAAAATGCTATGTTAACAGATCGGATATCCAATTCAAATCGGATATCCAATTTAAATCCAATATCCAATATGTATGACACAAAATTCATTGCCTAGGGAATAGGCTCGGGTTTGCTTTGGTGTTTGGTTAGGAGATACTAATCCTAAAAAGTCAACACAAAAAGCGTGTTTAACAGCTTACTTTGTTTTTCCGGACTTCGCCCATGTGGCCGACGACTTTATTTTTAGCCAAATTTGATAAAATGAAAAGGGTTTGTAGAGGAGATTCTTAGATTTTTTCCAATATAAATTATGTTTTATTTTGAATTTAATAGATTATTATTATTTATTTTCTACTAGAATTATGACAAAAGTCCTGATTGATAGGCTGATTGTAAAACATTTATAACTTTCAAGCGGTATCATATTTTTGAATCCAAAAATGCGTCACATTCTATGATTTGCATACTATAGGATTAAAAAAAATAAAATTGAATTTAATGAAATTTTGACCAAGTTAAGGTGGTCATACATATGAGTTTTATATTTTTAAAAAGTTGTAATAAAAATTCATAATTAATTATTTACATGGAAAAAAATTACAAAAAATATGCGTCACATTTGGACATGAGTCCTCTACTTACATCTAAAATCTCATAAAAAAATATTATCATTTTATTATGGTTAGGGTGGTCAGACAAGACACCTACTTCTTAATTTTTTCTGAAATTTAAGTAATACTGCATTGAAATTTTAAATTTTCACCAAATAGATTTTGTTTTTAAAAAAATAAACCTAGTAGTTTAGAAACTACATTCAATTTCCCACAGAATCTATTCTTACATGTTTTTGAAATAATATAGATAACTTATTCAAATTTTTACATCAAGTTGCCTAACTCTAATTGTTCTGAATTTTCATTGCCACTTAAGGGCTTGTTTGGCATACCATGATCCTGCACATACCCACTCATTTTTTTAGTAGTGGCTTGATACATGTACATGAAATTGGATACATACATTGTGTATATATATACATATATGGATACATCGATTTTGGTTTCATGGCATTGTTTATCTAGATGTGTATGTTTTTTATTTCTCTCATATTCATGCTATGGATGTTATGTTCTCATGCAGATGTATGCTTATATCAAATGCTAACATGATTTAATTAAACACACATGGTTGTATGTTAATTTAAATACAATGATGATCTCATGAACACACACACACATGCACATGGTCACTCATAACACAAAATTATCATAATGTGTTAATGAACAATGTCAACATATGCAATACTACTACTTTTTTGTAGAGAGAGAGCACCATATAGGGGACACATAGGACATCATGCATAGTAACGGTGAAGATGCATAGCATTGAAAATATCCTTCAAAGGCATTCCATCCATAGATGATAATCCATATGTGTCTAAGCTGTAGACATAAATCACAATGTAAGGGCCTAACTAGTTAGGACTGAATTTCCATCTCTGGTCGGGTGGTGCATTTACATTTCTCTTATTTTCACAAAGAACGAACTCTCCTATTTTAAAGGTTTGAGGGAGTACACTTTGATTGTATTGTTTAGATAACCACTAATGATAAGCTTTAAGATGTTCGAGGGCTCGTAAACGGCGCTCATCTAGCATCTCTAGCTGATGCAGGCAATTGACTCGATAGGTCTCATTATCAATTAGCCCTCTTAGGGAGACTCGTAAAGATGGGATTTCCAATTCTAAGGGCATGATAGCTTCGGCACCATACACGAGGTTATAGGGCATTGTCCCTATAACTGTGTGGACACTCGTGTGATAAGCCCATAGAACATATGCCATTTGAATGTGCCAATCTTTACCATGTTTATTAAATGTCTTTCAGAGAATAAGCTCAAGAGTTTTATTCGATGCTTCTACTTGACCATTAGATTGAGGATAATAGGGTGTGGAGAACCTGTGTTGGATGTGAAACTTCTCAAGGAATTGCTTCACTTCTTTGTTCTTAAATGGTGTACCATTGTTAGAAACAAGTGCAGTGGGCAATCCGAATTGAGAAATGATGTTGTTCATAAGGAAGCTATAGATAGCTTCAACATTCGTGGAGTGGATCAGAATAGCCTCAACCCACTTTGTGAAGTAATACGTAGTAGTGATGATGAAATCATTTCCTTTGGAAGAGGGAGGTGATATATTTCCGATAATATCCAACCCCCATTTAGCGAGCGGTCAAGGGGAAGTTTAGTTTTGTAATTCTTGGGCAGGCATGTGAATGAGTCGGTTGTGTTGCTAGCATTGAGGGCATTTCTTTACAAGGCCAAAGGAATCTTGTTCCATTGTTTTCCAATAGTATCCCATGTGTATCAATCTCTGTGTCAGGGATTTACCACCAAAATCTCCACCCCTAGAGTTCGCATGCGCTTCTTTAAGGGAAAGGGGTATTTCCACTTTGGTAAGACACCTAAGGAGCAAGCCATTATAGGCTTTTCTATAAAGGATGTCTAATAAGATGATGTAGCGAACTGAAAGCTTCCTTATGCAAGTGCAGTCATTTTTTGTCACATTCTCGGGGAAGTTCCTAGTTTTTAAACAGTTATGGACATTAGAAAACCATTCTCTAGACCACATGGGAACACATGGGGAATTCTACCTCAGGTACTTCGGGAACCGCAGGGGTTTGCAAGACCTAGACCACAAAGTGGTATTCTTTCGTATCTTTTTGGAAAGGTACTAAGGAAGCGACACTTTCCATAGCATCAGCATGCCTATTTTCTCTCCTAGGGACGTTGTCTATTGTGAAAGAAGAAAATTGCCTGAGCAAAGACAAGGCCAAATCCTAGTATAAGGATAGCTTACTTTTCTTAGCCTGGTAAGTTCCTATTATTTGATTCACTATAAGTTCAGAGTTGCCTAGGCAACAAAGGTGTCTGATCTTTAGTGCTATTACGGCACATAAGCCAACTATAAGGGCTTTGTACTTAGCGAAGTTATTAGTACAAGGAAAGTCTAATCTGAAGGACAAGTGAACTATTTTTCCTTCAAGGGATATTAGGACCACTCTCACTCTGGAACTAGTTTGACACCTCAACCCATTGAAATACATTTTCCATTTGGGATCCTCATTGATTGAGAAAATTTTTTCATTAGGAAATAGATCTAAGTCAGGAAAGGTTCGAGATGAGGGAGCATCTTCCAATTGATCAGCAACCGCTTGACCCTTTATTGATTTCTAAGTAAAAAACTTTATGTCAAACTCAAAAAGCAACATACCCCATTTTGCTAACCTTCCTGCCAGATTGGTGCTGGAGAATAGGTTCCTTAAAAGATCTATTTTTACTATGATGTGCATTTCAGCATGGAGGAGGTAATGCCTCAACTTCTATGTAGCAAAGATAAGAGAAACACACTGCCTTTCCATGAAGGAATAATGGGTTTCGTAATCAACCGGGACGCGACTAATGTAGTAGACTGCTCTTTCCTTTCTAGAGTCGTCATAATAAGCTAAAAGAGCTGCTAAAGCATATGGCGACATAGCTAGGTAAAGCAGGAAGGGTCTATCTTGCATAGTCAACATTAATACTGGAGGGTTGGCCAAATAGGCCTTGGTTGATTCAAAGTCCTTTTGGCACCCCTCATCCCACATGAAGTGAATATCCTTTCTTAATAATCGAGTGAAAGGAAGGGTATGATCAACCAATTGAGATACAAACCTATGAATTGCCTGAATCTTCCCTTGTAAACTCTGCAACTCGGTAATATTCTTTGGTGGAGGCATGTTAACAATAGCATCAATCTTTTTAGTGTCAAATTTGATCCCACGATGAGAGATTATGAACCCTAGAAGCTTATCGGCATCAATGACGAAGACACACTTAAGGGGATTTAATCTCATCTTATAGAGCTGAAGTCTTTTGAAAATGAGATGAAGGTTCTTAGGATGGTCTTGGCGGGTTATGGATTTGGCCAATATGTCATCGACGTAATCCTCCAGAATCTTGTGAATGAAGTCATGAAATATCAGGGTCATCGCATGTTGGTAAGTAGCTCCTGCATTTTTTAATCCAAAGGGCATGACCACATAGCAAAAAGTCCCCCAAGGGGCAGTAAAGGTTGTCTTGTACTGATCATCTGGGTTAATACAGATTTGATTATAACTAAAGAAGCCATCCATGAAGGAGAGTAATGCATGGCCTGCAGTCGAGCCAACAATCATGTCTATATTAGGTAAGGGAAAATCATCTTTAAGAGAAGCCTTATTAAGGTCTTTGAAATCGATGCATAAGCGAATGCGACCATCAGGTTTACTAACAACGACTATGTTTGAAATCGAAGGGGAGTAATCGATGGGATGAATATAGCCTACTTTTAATAGTTTCTCTATCTCAGTCTTAACCATTAGTGCCACTCTAGGATTGATTTTTTTAGATTTTTTGCTTAACCGGCTTGGCATCGGGACATAGGACTATATTATGAACCAGTATATATTCATCAATACCAGGCATATCCTCATATTTCCAAGTGAATATGTCAAGATGAGAACACAAGATATCAGAGTGTTCGTTTGCTTCTTTAGAAATAAAGGAACTTTCCAATTTTGATCACCTTTTCAGGGGATATGGGATCCATAGAGACCTCGACAGTACCCCCTTTTATAAGGGAACTTCAATCTTCATGCTTAGGTGTTGGAATATCATTATCGGTGTTAGACAGAGGGTCCTCCTCATCAACATTCAAGACAGACTCCCTGAAATATGCTTGGCTATGTAAATGATACAGGAAACTTATTTTGTGATGATAGGGGGGAGTGAGGAGTATGCGCCTAGAAATTCCTCTAATGCTTCATTAGAAGAGAAGATATCTAGAGAAATATTCTCAGCTTGCTCCTTTACCTCTATTAACTTAGGGTGGATGAAGTTCAATGGTTTGTTAGATTGTTCAACAGAACAACCTAGCCCCAAGTTAGTCCGTCGTGGTTTAAGATTGATGGGGACTTGAATTCCTTGCTTGATACATCCTAGGCCCTTCTGCCCGTAGCCATATTGAGAAGCGAGCTCATATTTGAATCCATAGCAAGTTTGTAAAACTTTAGGGGGTGACTGATCCACATAGAGCACTTCATTCCACCAATGAACATCAAACGTCTCTTTGAGGGTACTTTCGTCTCCTTTGTCAAATCCACAAATGTTAACTTCTTTTGTAAGAGGTGGATCATTGTCCTCAGTGTGGGAAGGAGTGATTTCCTCAATAGGATCACTCTTCTTCTCCTCCATAGGAATTTTATCCACCTTTGTACTAGGGGCACACAGAAAGTCTATGCAAGAGGGGTCTACCTTGTACTCTGCAATAAATAATTCATAAAAGTTCAAGGAACCCCAATCATCTCCAAGGAAAGCATTTGTTTGAGAAGATGATATGGGAGAACCAAGATCTTCCGCTTTAGGTGTTTCTTTAGTTTTGAAACTCGCCATGGTAATGATTTCCGCATAGGGTATCGATGAAGAACATGTCATAACATCAACAGTTAAGGAAGGAATACAATTTTTGAGGGTATACATGGTTGAAACATGATCATCAGCAAGTAGTACAGAGGCAAATACCCTCTGGATCTGCTTTGACTGTGACTACTTGATTGTTTTCAAAAAATTTCAAGGAACGGTGTAAAGTAGAGGTTACTGTGCCCATAACATGGATCCAAGGTATTCGTAAGAGGAGATTGTAAGGTAAAGGCCCAAACATCACATAAACCAACATGGGTAAGGTAATGGGGCCGAGCTGCAAAGGTATTATTATCGTACCTAGAGCTCGGCGGCCAACATTATCAAATCCATGAATGTACAAAGAGGAAGCTGCTAAAGAAGACAAATCAACTTTAATTTTAGATAGTAGGTCCATGCTGCAAATGTTGAGTATCGATCCAGTATCAACGAGGGTATACCTGATACCAATATTATTAACGTTAACTATAATCATCAAAGGTTATGCTTGCTTCTGCATGTTTGGAGGTGGGAGTTCTTGCGGGTGGAACACAATATTCGGCGAATCCACATGAATATGAGCCAACAACGCATTGACATCCATAGGCCTAGCGGAGGTAGGCAAGAAAATATTTTGCATGGCATCTTGAATCATTTCTTGATAAATTGGGGCTATCTGAAGCAAGTCCCAAAGCGAGATCTTAGCCAGAGTAACACGAAGCTGCTTGACAAGATCATAATCGCCTAGTGCTTTGATCGCAAGTTTAGGTGCTATAGGAAGGCTAGGTTGGGAAGGTGGTAAAGAAGTAGGTTGTGAAGTAGGAATAGAAGGTTGTTGATCCAAATTTTTCCTGTTACTCCTTGTAGGATATGTGTGCCTAATGACATTATAAGATGTGGAATCTATAGCTTTCACGAACCTTGAATATAGGTCTGGTGAATCGCTAAGACTTGAGATTTTGTAGACAACAGGGTCAGTTCGGGTTATGTAGATAATGAGTTTCTTAGTGCTTGGGGGAGCCACTGAGACTACCACCACATTTACTGATCCCTTAGACTTTTGAGAAGAGACTTGTTTAGGAGATTTATGGATAGGGGGAATGCCTCTAAGAAGTGTTCTAGAGCATCCTCCAGCATATCAAAATATTATTTTGAAAATTCATCATGATGAACGTGGAACATCACAAATAAACCTCCATCGTTCACGTCGGGTTCACCAAAATGTGATATAAGAGGGATTTGTTGCACACGAGTCTCTCCTTTCTCGAGAGATCACTAAGGAACGAATTGCACTTATACACCTCAGAATAATAAAATGATAAAGAACCAAGGATGCAATTACGCTTCAAAAGAAGTATTTAGAGATCCTAAGAGACCCAGATCATAAGTATTATGTCCCAGGAAAGAGAGTTCTCGGCCAGAAGACGTCAACACAAATCTAGGATGCTAGCGCGGTGTGCTGTTGTTTGAAAGTTGCATTGGTGTCTCGAGCAATAGAGAACTCAAGAATTTAACAAACAGAAAGTGATCCTACCCATAGACTCATAAGTGATATAAACAGAACTATTAACTTAACTAGAAAGCCAAATGTTGAAGGAAATATCACAGTACTTAAAGAGAGCTTACCCCTTTCTCAAATACTTGAATCTTCACTCCAAGTTCCTTTTTTGTAACCTACACACAAGAGATCAAAGAGAAAGTTTTTGGGTGGCTATATAGGGGTCTGCCTCAGTCAGACTCTATTTTGGTGTTCCCATCTCCATGAACAACCAAGTTGGAAAGGAAAGCAAAACATGTGGTGAAAGCAATACGATAAGCGTGTGGTGAAAGCAAGACCCGCTCAAGGAGTAGAACCTGCACCATGGTAAATTAAACAAATACTTGTGGAAAGAAAGTGAGAAAAGGAGAGAGAGTGTTGCACATGGGCCAAGGCCCTCTCTGGAGCACACGAATGCACCGTTGAGTGCTTGCTTGAGAGTTTTTGCTATTGCTGGGGGGACCTCAATCTAGCATGGCTTCGCCTGTGAATGTACGACTATCAAAGGAGAAGTATCAAAGTTGTGGCTAAAGCAAAATAAGAGCTAAAGTAATGTCTTCCAATCTTCCAAACTCTAAAATGAGAGGCAAAAAGAGGTTCTTATGCTTGCAAAGGTGGCAAAGAGCTATTACTCTTGGAATGTAACTGTTAGAACATGTGTCACAGGGGTTAACTTTCCAGATTCCACATTTTGGACTTGAGAAACAGACAGGACACTAGTGTGTTGCATAGACATCCACGCGCTGCGCAGTCGTCCAAAGCCTATATTCTTGGAAAATTCTTTGTAAAACTTCTGTTGCTCGGCCACTTGTCCTTTTGAAGTCAGAATCACAAAATTCTAACTAAGGAGGTTTTGCCATTAATGTTTTGGAGTGTCATAAATGCTAGGCAAGAATGTGGAAATATGGAATTGCCTCTAGGTGCAATTCTGCAATATTACACTCTCATTTATGCTTTGGCCTGAGGCAACAAAGTATCAATCCAACGTCTTTCAAAGAGCCATAGCCTCAACCACCTTAGTAGCACCCATCAAGGCCGAATCATCCACAATCTGAAGGTGAGTTTGAGGAGGGAGAGAGTTGCTCCATTTCCATCCTTGAATGAGCCCATTCATAACTTGAGACTTGATGAACCTCCCCTAACCCTTAGCCATCAGGATGAACAAATATGGGGATAAAGGATCCCCTTGTTGAAAACCTCTAGAAGCACCAAACAAATATGAAGCCTCTCCATTTATAAGAACAAAGAAAGAGGACGTCGTCACACAACTCATGACCCAATCAATTCACCCCCTACTAAACCCAAAGGCTTCCAAATTTTTGGTCAAAAAACCCCATTTAACTCTATCATACACCTTAGCCAGGTGGGTGATCCCACAATACTAGTTTACAATTTTTGGCCAAACTGGACACTGAATTGATTTTTTCTAACTAAATCTTCACTTTTGGGAACCTATAGCGGCTAAACCATGAGGAATTTGAAGATGATGCACACTAGTGATTTGTGACATTTTTTCTGTAGATTCTAAATATATTTTTTTCAAAATTTTAAGAATCAAATTGTACTTCTTTTTCCATTAGGACTTCAAAAACTAGTTTTTTTCAGTAAACACCATTTTTAAGGAGTGATGCTCACCGTATACAACATAACTTTTTTTCCATGAAGGATAAAATTATATTTTTTTTTTGAATTTAGATTTATAACTTCAATATCTAGTACTTTCATTTGGTTTCATAGTGTTTTATTGAATATTTTTTCCTTAATCAACTTTTGAAATCAAACCAATTACAATTCAGACCTAGGTGGACTACATACAACATAACTTTTTTTGTATGTATTGAAATTCATTTTTTTTTGTTAGATCAAGGACTTCAATATCTAGTGCATTGATATTTTTCAATTTTTTTTTGATAATCTACTTTTTTTCCACATGTGTAGAACATAGAGCTTGATTTTTAGTGAAAAAACTACATTCACAAGAAATAAAAAATAAATATAATAATGAAATTAAATTTATTTAAAATTATAACTTTTGGGAAACTTATAATAAGGATACATACTTACAAAAATAAATTTTAAATGAATTCATTTGATCCCCCAAAGGGTAAATCAAAAGTGGTTTTTTATCAGCATTTTGATAGGTGTAAAAGAGACTCCGTTATAGGTATGGTTTAAAACTAGTGGGGTTCTATCCAAGGGGGTTTCATCTAAGGTGGTTTGATCAAAACCTCTTCAATTGGAATCCTTTAAATGGAACTTTTCAAGGGTTAAATCATTATATTTTCTAAAAATATGTGATTTTAGCAAAAATCAGGATATCCTATAAATTGTAAACCAGTATTGTGGGATCACCCATGTCCAACTTTATAAACATGGCATTTTCCTTCAAAGAGGCCATGGAATGAATAGTCTCTGCCACAATAACTATACCATCCAAAATCTATCTACCTGCAACAAATCCCCCTTGTTCTTCTAAGATCAGCTTATCCATCCATGGCTTCAGATGTTTAGCAATTAGCTTTGTGATGATTTTATATACCACATTACACAAAGCAATTGGTTGAAAAACATCCATAGAATCAACACCCTTGCATTTTGGGATAAGAGCAAGAAATATAGTATTCATGACTCTAAATATTTTCTTATTCCTTAAAGATTCTTGCACAACCTCCAACAGATCAAGGTTGATCACTTCCCAAAATTCTTGAAAGAACTCTACCATAAACCCGTCAAGACCAGGATCTTTCCCTTTTTTCAATTGAAACACCACCTCCTCCAACTCCTTCAAAAAAAAAGACTTAAGAAGAGAGGAATTCATATCTAAAGTCACCAAAGGAGGGATACAAGCTAGGATAGATGCTTCTTCCTCACAAGTAGGCGAGGTATCTTTAGAAAAGAGACTAGAGAAAAAGTGGACCACCTCCCTAAAAATCTCCAACGAGGAAGAAAGAACAGAGCCCTCAGGAGAGCGAAGAGAAGAAATAATGTTACTCTGTCTACAAGCCTTCACTAAGTTATGAAAGAAGGAAATATTCCTATCCCCTTCCTAAAGCCAGTCAATACGAGCCTTCTATTTCCAAAATATTTCCTCATGAAGCTCCCATTCCTCTAGGTATTTAACTGCACTATCCTCTAACCTGCCCAAATTCACATGAAGACCCTAATCCTGAATTTTCCTGGTAATAGAATCCAAGCGCTCCTAGGAAACCCTTTTCCTTTGGAACACATTTCCAAATTGATACTTATTCCAATGTTTTAATATATACTTCACATATTGAAGCCTCTTCACGAAGGAGTACATAGTCGTACCAAAATTTGGTCGTCCTTCAATCCACTATCGAGAAACCAAGTCAAGTAGACTCTCCTGCCTAAGCCACATAATATGAAATCTAAAAGAATTTTTCCTAGAACCACTAGCTAGACGAGCAAAGAATTTAATCAGCCAATGATCTGATCCCCGCCAATCCAATATTTTAGAGCTTGACAACCACCTGTCACCAACCCAAAAAATGGAAACTAGAAACCTATCTAATCTTTCAGAAATAGCTTCATCCCCAAGTCTCCTATTATTCCAAGTAAACATACCATTCAAAGGTTTAATATCCACCAGCCGAAGCAGATCTAGATTCTCCCCAAGAATCTTGACTAGAAGAGGGATCCAAACGAGGAACTCCCCCCTTTTCTCCTCAATAGAGGAAATTGCATTGAAATCACCTGCCATAATCTAGGGAAGGAAGGGATCCAAAGATCTCAGAAAATTGATATGAGACCACAAGAGAATCTTACTAGGGACATCTGTCAAAGCATAAATGTTGGAAAGAAAGACTCTTTCCCCCATCTCCAAACTAATCACAACAAGAGAAATGGAGAATCTACTAGAGAACCACCAAACAAGAGAGATTCATTGAGGATCCCAGAAGAAAGCAAGACCTCCAGAGCTCCCTTGCGCACCCACACACTGGCATAACCCTCTATTCCAAACCGTAGATGCACATTGTAGCATACCATCCACGTATAACTTCGTCCCCTGAAGGAAAACCAAATTCGGAGAATGAGCACAAACCAAGTCCCGAATAGCCTTTTGTCTAGGGATGCTATTCATACCCCTCACATTCCATGATAGCACAATCATTGCGAAGGGTGAGAGAAGTGGGTATCCAATGTCTTCACCGACCCAGATTCAGCCAATGTCTCACTAGCCAACTTAACTTTCTCCTGATCTTTCTTCCTACCCACCTTCTGGGGCTTGTTAGGAGCACTCTTTTTTAGGGGCTTTTGTTGCACACCAAAAAAAGGAGAAGTAGAAGCTTTACTCTTTCCAAAATCTCTCAAACTTGAACCTCCAAGAGGGAAAGCACCAATAGCAATAGATTCCAAAGAAGTATCAGCCAACACACAAGGATCCCCAAGCCCAACATTAGGGGAGGGAACCAAAGAATCTTTTACTTCCTCAGGGGCCTCCAAATATGTAACAGCTATAGGCTCAGGATTATAAGTAGTAAAAGGGGGAGCATCCACTTGCATGTCAAGAGATATCCCCTCCTTGTGAACTAATTCATCCAACACATAAAACTTGTTAAACAACCCCTCCTCATGGCGATCCTAAAAAGTCCTCTTTTGACCTTGACCTTTGTTTCGGGCCTAATAGGCACAAACCTATCCTTATTCGGAGTCACCCCTTGCATGGGTCATTTTCATTTTTTGGATCTAGGATTTGATGGAGCCATCCCATTACCTGAGTTACCTACACTAGAAGCATGCAAACACCTCCTTTGAAGATGGCCCTACTCACGACATAAACAACATCTAAACGATAGAGATTCATAATCTAATGGATGAGTCCAAGAACTAGACCCCCCTATTAGATCAATAGAGTCAGGAAAAGGTTGACTCAAATCAATCTCCAAGCAAACACGTGCATAGGAAAATATCCTCTTCTCAAAAGTTTGTTGAGACGGGCCAATCGGTTTTCCTAGTGACATGGCAATAGACTGCAAAATATCTCTCCTCCAACATTTAGGTGGCAGCCGAGGAAGGCGAACCCAAACTAGGACTTTGGATGACAACTCTTCCACCAAATTAAAACTTGCATGCCATGGTTTAATGAACAATTCAACTTGATTATAAAAGTACGGGCCACCCTCAAAAGCCTTATTTCAATTTGAGATGCATGAAAAATCCACCAAGAAGAAATTATTTGTAGCTAACAAAACCTCGAAATCCCCCTCCAAGTTCCATGTCCTTCAAATCCAAGGGTCAAGGACAGGAAGAGAGACCCTCATCCCCAAAAAATTGCAAATTAAAAAATGCTTACTGTAATATTCTAAATCCTTTGCAACCGCTTCCCTTTGAATCACCACCACCAGGTGTACTTGAGCCCTTTCAAAGCAACCATTAACCTTTTGCAACTTAAACACACCGACCCTTGACAAGCCAACTCTAGGATAAAATGGAGTGGGAATCTCGTTCCCCGCCTCTCTCATAGCAGCGTCCCTTGACACCCCATCCAAACCATCGTTCAAGGCCATGAGAGCCACACTCAACAACCTTTACCACACACCACCACTCCTTGAATCCCAGTCTCTTCAAACCCCACTCCACCAAATATGCAATACAATAGGCAAAAAGCAAGCCCCACACTCCAAACCATGAGCCAACAACCCACACGGGCAAGAAAAGGCCCAAACTCGAAATAGCTTCGACTCCTCAAATGCCACAAGAAAGGATAAAATATGCGCACAAAAAAGAACAACCCACCTAAACAGAGTAAATAAACCCACCCCACCACAAAGGAGATGTAGTTGAAACCGATCCACAACCAAGCCTATACATGTACCACTTGGTGGCAACATGCACTACGACCACACAGGCCGCAAACTCTCACCTGTGCTCTGCAAAGTCCCGTCACCATTCAATTCTTTCCATAATGTGTAGTTCTTTGTTGTTTAGCATAGTAGTTTTATTTCATTGTTGCTATTGTTGGTATTGTTTATGTTACTTTTGTAGCATGTTTTAATTATTTCAAGTCTCACTATAAATCAAAATAATTTTAAAATAATTCTTTCGTTAATTAGCTTCACTTGTTAATCTGGTGTAATAACAACCCTAACTTGACCCAAAATATTACAAAATTACTTTTATATAAGTGACATTAAACCATAGTAACCAAATGAGTAAATTAAACAACTAAGAAAGAGCAAGACAATGTGATTTCATTATTTAACCAATAATATAATTTTTCATGAATTCATGCATAGCTAAGGGTCATCAATGCAATACTGGAATGTAATTATGACAATATGTACAATGAAAAATGAATACCAATGCTAAATGAAAACATACATTTATTATTTCTTGATGTAGTTTGTTTCCTCACCCTTTTCTTATCCATAGTTCTAGAGGAAGGGTGTAAAGTGATCCCAAGCAAGTGGATTGAAGTCCCTATCCACCCCGTCCAAGTGGATTATATGACCCATAGAGAGAGATGGTCAATCATGCTAGTCTACCATACACAAGGTAACCATCATTCACCCAAGGAGTTCCTGCAATGGTAAATCTAGTATTAATTCTCACAATAGGGTACACAAAATCTTGTCTATGGGGTTTTGACCAATCTCTTACCTATTCTTCATTATAATTCTCCCTTTTCCTTATAGTTCATCAAATGGATAAGCATAAAATATGGTCCATCACATGCATTTTTTTGGCCTTAAATCATGAATACTAGTGGTGGAAACCATCTAACCCTTTAGAGTTACACTAGGCATCCATCACTTGTATGGTATTGGCACTAAAACCTGCATGCTACTAGAAAACTCTATGCAAGCTTCTAGAGTAACACATGGCATCCATCACTTGCATGTGGATGGTACTATGTCCCACATGACACTAATGAAATGACCTAGAACTATCCATGGGTATGCCTAATAGTCTATAAGTAGAGTGTGCTCCTTAATTGTCATCAAGTTGGAGCATCAACAAGCTTATCTTTGGAAAGATATATGGTTTATTCATCAATGATCACCTTGGATGGAGATGAATAGTCTACATGATTAGGAGGTATACATCCTCTACCTATGCCCTCATAAAATCCTTACTCGATCCATCACGTTTTCCCTTAAAATTTGGCCCTTGTACATCACTTCACTATAACTAGAAAGGATACTCCTAAATTCCAAATAATTGGTTTCCAAATTCAACCTCCACTATGGTCAAACTACCAATTTCAACTTTGGTATGATTAGGAAAATGGTACAATAGCCAATTCCTTCCCAAAATCCTTTTGGAACTAATACTCAATATAAAAAAAGGTATCCAAGATTTCAATAGAGGATGGGTGTAGTTAATAATCATTTTGAATCTAGAAGTATGTGAGTTGTAGCCCACTATCATGTTTGTGAGGTCCTCATGATGTATTACTCAGTCATGAGGATATATAATAGTTTAAAGGAGGGAATCTAATTGTTACCTTGAACCAATTTTAGGCTATAAATTTCGGTTTCATATTTCTTCACTAAGTTTCTCTTTCAACATTATCCTCCTTAAAACATAAATGAATAAAACATATATAATACAATAACCTAGATCACTACATTATCCACAACTTACATGGATTTTCTACATTACTAGTCATTACATGATAATTAATTTTATACAAATTCATTAAAAGTAATCATCTAATTTCTCCTTAGTTTTTATTTTCATTATATCTTCTTAAGACAATAGATAGAGCAATGTTGGGTTAAATTTTTCACAAAAAGCATTGAGGTCTAGGCCATGTTTACAATCTTAGACTAGTTGCGTGCAACCCATGCTAGATAGATTTGGGAAAAATGTAAAGATATTGACTAAAGAGGGAAGAGGATTGTGGATATAGAACATTTAACTATTTAAATTCAGTTACCTATCTTCCTAGTAGGAAATAAAAGCCCATCATTTAGCAATTATACTCACCTCAAAACAAGTAGAAATGGGATAAAGTTTTTGGTAAACACACCCAAGTTAAGCCCATCTAACACAACCAAATCCTCAATTCACTTTTTGAGCTAAGGAATTTGATGGGAAGATAAAATATACAAAGAATGAAAAGTGGTGGCCTACTCTACAACATGCCTTTTAACTAACACTAGGAAAAAAAACATTTATTATTTCATTTAGCCATGGTGCACTTACAATCCAATATTCTTATGGGATTAAGTGGTATCTTTAAGAGGCGAGCTAGGGTAGTTGGGTGTCTAAAATTAATTAGCTATTAGCAATCATTTAGCTGAAAAGGTTCTCAAAATATTATCGCAGGAATTTCCAATCATCTTTGATAGATTTACAACCCTAAAACATCAATACTAGTAGAGGAAACAAATGGACTAGAGAAAAAACCCTAGTATGAAGGTGCCACATGGTTTCCTACAACTAGGATGAAATCGATTGTTCATTTTACTCATCCTAGCCTCTACTCAAAATTCTTCTACCTCGTTTATTCTACCTACTATTTCCTTTTTAACTTCCTCTTTAATGACTAAGAGTTATAGCTTCTTGAAAGAGGATATGAGAGGAAGTATGACAAGGTATAGCCTCCCTTGATCAACCATCACCATTAATTTTACTCTCAACTCCCTCTACTAGGCCATAACATTCATTTTTTCCTTGTTCCTGGTCACCATGTTCAACATTTTCCATTCACATTTGTTTCTTCTTCCTATCTTTTATTTTGGTAAATCTCTTCCAAAGGTAGAAGGGAATAAGGATGGATTTTTTTATTATTCTATGATAAAATTATTCATATTGTGTCTCCATGCAATTTATTTGATATATTTATATATACACTTATTTGTATTTAATGAATTTATTATTGTTATTTCCTACCTAAGGTTGACCAAAATTTGATTGAGATTGCTTCAAGTGTAGGGTCACTAGAACATAATCAAAATTATTTAATAATTAAAATTAATTAAGTTCTTGTGTTCCTATGGTTAGGCATAATGAATAAAATGAGTATTGATAATCTTCATTTACTACTAAAAGAATTATCAAATATCACACTATTTATTATAACCTGGTTATATGAACCTAGGTTTGGAAAAAGGTTAACAAATAAGTCTCGACACAAGGTTAGCATTGTAATATACCTGGATTTCTTCATGGTTCCACTAAATCAAACTTGAAACTTACACACTGGGTACCTACAATTAAACCAAATTCCTCACACAATTCCATCATCTCAATCATTAGTACAAGTTAGTTAAAAAATATAATCTATAATTAAATTTATTACATAACACAACCACTTAGTCATTTTAGTTAACAATAATCATGAATAGTTCATAACACCATTCATACACATACATATGTCCATTAACATATTATTATCACAAGTTCCACCCCTAGTCCAAATTACAATGGGACTAAGGATCTCATGAGAAAGTAAAAAGGGGTGCATAAAGGATATGACATACTCCCCTCCTTAGGGTTAAGCCAACTCAACTTAATTAAAAAAGTATTAATTTCTATTTTAATTATATTTTCATCTTCTCAAGTGGTGAGCCCTATTCCCCATACTGGGTGTAAATGACTCTAACTTGTTGGATGGTTTGGTTGTGCAACTATAGGTTTCACTTGTCTATGATTGCGAGTGGTTTGAGGTTGATATTTGTAGCCTTTTTGTACCTATAGTTATTGATAATTATAAACTACATTCATAGGGTCAACAATATAATTCTTAAGTAAGGATACATGAAATACATTTTGAATGTGATAGAGAGATGGTGGAAGAGCTAGTTTTTAAGCCACATGGCTAATCTTTTCAATTATCTCAAAATTTATTATGAATCATGGAGCTAATTTGAAAGCCTTTCCAAAATTCATTGAGCTTTTCTAAGGTCTGACACAAAGAAACACCTTGTCACCTACTAAAAATTCCCATTAAGTCTGCTTTGCATATCTATAACTCTGATGATGATCTAAGGATTTCTTCAATCCTTCCCTTATTAAACTCTTACTTGTTTGTAATACCCTTGGAGTATCTTTGGCCCAATTTTTGTATGATTGTATAATTCATCCTATCTAATAGGCATTCTACACTACCTAACATACGACACTTTGAATGGTTCCATTTGAATGGAGGAACATGTTATGAGTTGTTATGTGAAAACTCAACTAGGGAATACTCTTGACACTTAGTAGGTTGATCCATGGTGTACATATAAAGTATATCCTCCATAATTTGGTTGAATATCTCTATTTGACCATCTACTTTGGGGTGATAAGTGATGCTAAAATTGAGTTTGGTGCCCAAAGTGGCAATAAGAGAGGTCCAAAACATGGAGGTAAATAACTTATCTCTATTAGAAATAATCACCTTAGGCATCCCATGTAATTTGACTTTTTTATTTATGAATATTTTAGCCAAAATTGAGGCATCATCCTTCACATTTCTAGATATGAACTTTGCTACCATGGTCAATTTATAGACTACTACCAAAATCCTATCATGCTAGTTTTGGGTTTTGGGTAAACCTATCACAAAATACATGAAAATTACCAACCATTTATGCCAAGGAAAATCATGAGGATAGAGATTTGTACAAGATGTCATTTTTTTCCTTAAATCATTGAAATTCTAGACATTTGGGAACAAATTTAACTATTTTCTTCTTCATTATTGGAAAAAATAATGAATTTTTAAATTTGCATACATTTTAGTAATCTTAGGATGTGGTTGATAGGGCACATTGTGGCCTTAAATGATAATTTTTAGTCTTAATCCTCCTTGCTTGAGTACATATATTTTGTGTGGATAATCAAGGATATCATCATCCCCACATGATACTTTATTTGACTAGACCCTTGTTGTAATTCTAAAATTATTTGTTGAAAAAAGGGGTCTCATTCACTACATATGATTGTTCTTTTCTACCAATTCAAACATGAACTAAGTGATCCTAGCTAATCCAACCCTTTAGCTTAAGGAATTTGCAACTTGGTTTTATTGTCCCTTTATAGATTAAATATTTATCTCATAATTACTTAGGAATTCCAACCACCTTCCTTGACATAAATTCAAATTAGGTTATGTTCAAAAAATATTGGAGTCCCTTATGATCAATTTTGAGTTCAAATGGTCTCACTACCAAATAGTGCTTTCATACCTTTAGTGCATGCATAATTCTAGCTAGTTCTAGGTCATGGGTAGGGTATTTTAGTTCACTATCCTTCAAATTCCTATACTTGAAAGAAATCGCATGTCCCTTTTTCATCAGAAATCCTCCTAACCTATCTAAAGAAGCATTTGTCTTGACTACAAGCACTTTTTCCAAGCCAAGAATTTGAAAAATTGGTAGGGTGGTAAGAGCTTCCTTTAATTATTGGAAGGTAATATTGTATTTCTTGGTCCATTAAATTTTTTTCCCCTTTTTTTGAAGAGAGGTTATGGGGTTAGCTACTCAAGAGAGTTTTTTTATGAACCTTCAATAATATCCAACCAATCTCATAAATTTTCTTACTTCTACCACATTCTTAGAGATAAGCACAGTTGTTTGAACTTTGGTTGGGTCCACTACTATTCCTTGGACTAATATAATATGCTCAATATAGTGTAACTTACGCTAAAATACATAAAACTTGGACAATTTCCCACATGGTTTATGTTCTTTTAGTATTTATAGTACTATTCTCAAACTCTCTATTGAAGATGGTGTGTCCCTTGGTCTTCCTTGTCCAACACGATGATTGGGTTTGTGACATGGCATAACTACCTCCTGTCGATCTTACATAAATCTATTGGTTGTATCGGGCATTGACAGGTCGATCTTTTGGTGCAATGACAACCACCAAAGTAACAATTGTTATCAGAGCCGAGGTCATAGGTTCAAACCCCTCACTTATGCTAGGGGGATTGTTGCAAGATGGTGTGTCCTTGGTCTTCCTTGTCCAACACAATGCTTGGGTTTATGACATGGCTTAACCACCTCATGTAGATCTTACATAAATCTATTGGTTGTATTGGGCATTGACAGGTCGATCTTTTGGTGCAACAACAACCACCAATGTAACACTCTCCTCACGTTCTTGTAGATTCTTGGAGTACAAACCAAGATATCATCTAGAAACACCAACATAAATTCATTCTAGTAGTCATGTGGAAGACATGATTCATGAGGCTCATAAAGGTGGAGGGAACATTTGTTAAACGAAAAGGTAACACTAGGAGCTCATAATGGTTATACTTGGTTTGAAAAGATATTCTCAAAATATCATCTTCCTTAATCCTTGGCTGGTGGTATCTTGACCTTAGGTCTATTTTAGAGAGCATAGTATCTCCTTTGATATAGTCAAATAAGTCATCAATTTGAGGAAGGGGTATTTATTTTGGAAGGTCACCTTGTTCAACATTAGAAAGTCAATGCACAATCTCAAGGTACTATCCTTATTCTTAATGAACAATATTGGAGATCCTCAAGGAGACACACTAAGTTGAATCAATCCCTTCTCCATTAATTCCTATGATTACATCTTAAGCTCTTATAATTCAATATTATTAATTTTATAGGGGGCCTTCAAAATAGGCTCAACCCTTGGAACCAAATGGAAAAATTCATTTACCACTTAGGAGGTAAGGTTAGAAACTCTTTGAGAAAGACATCTTGGAATTTGTAGAGAATTGTGTGATTTTTGATACAAGGATTTGGATCTTCGCTGCCCTCCTCTATTTTTACTATCTCTAACTTTTTCTTCCTTTTCTCACTAACCTCTTAACTCGTATGGATAAGATCATTCTCACCACTGATTTCCTTTGGATTCATTGGATTATCCCTGGTCTCCCTTGATCATATAGACATTCAATCTTCTTACGGTAACAATCCAACTTGGCTTGGTGCTCTTTGAACCAATCCATTAATAGGATTAGTTCATAGGATCATAATTATGTGACCTATAGGTTTACCTTATTCCTTATAATTCCTAGCTCAAATTTATCTCCCCATAGGTAGAATTTGATCTTATGACTCTTAATAGACCCAAACTCTACCTCCATCTCATCTCAAGTTAGAACTTTATGATCAATGTTACATTTTTATATCATATTAGGAGAAATAAAGCTATCTATGGATCTTATATAAGTATACCAAAATAAAAATGGTTTGGTCATATGAGCAAGGCTTGATGGTCTTCTTGGCAATTATCCATGGTTGCATAAATTCAAGAAATTGGGTTAGTGGTTTTATTTGGATTCTTTAGGAACTCATTTTTTTTATTGGTTACCTCCACATATCCAACATCCATCCACAAGTCCTCTTTTGAATTCCTTGCCTCTTGATGAATCAACATGTGCTACTTGCTTCAATACTTTTTGTCTTTTTCATTCCTTTTCCTTCTAACCCATGGTCCCCTCTATATTTTTGGCCAATTTTAAATCTTTGAGAAGCCCTCTCCCTAGGCATAGACTTTGAGAATCCCCACTTTTTATTGTCAGAGTAATTGGATGCATGAGACTTTTTTTTTTGTTCCTACTTTCTTTTATTCTTTTCTTTAACAACTAGAAGATACTTCAACAACCTAGTTCAAGTATTTGGACTGAGTGAGCTTGGTTGCATATAAAAGATTCTTATTCATTCCCAATATTAACTTTCTCACCTAGTCCTCTTATTCTTTCATACAGTGCATGTGACAAAGTAGGTTCATGAACTTAGCCTTATGAGTTTTCCCCTTGCATAGTGAGAATAAATCTATCATTTGTTGATCTTGATGATGAGAAAAAATGTACTCCTTGTGGAATCAATTTGTAAGCTTGTCTCAAGTTAGTTGTCTTAAGTAATAATTTTAATCTCCACAAGGTGATCCCACCATAGTGATGCTTCTCCTTCTAGTTGTACAAGATGGATTCCAACTTTAGTATTGGCATTCAACTGATAGCAACCCAAATTTTTTATTCATCCCAATTAACCATGGTTCAACCTCATCTCCACCCCTATCCCATCAAACTCGAGAGCTTTTATTTTATTTAGATCTCAAATCAACAAGTCTTTTCCCACTCCTCGTTTCTTCCCTTCAAGAGAGTGACTATAGGTGGATATTCTAGAGCTAATTTTATTAATCCATTTTTGTAATGATTTTAACCTTGTTTTCTATTGAGGTTAGAATTTGTTGCAAAATTCATAAGGGAAACTTAATTTGCACAAAATTTAGAAACATATTTCTATGAAATTGTTAAATACCATCATAATAAAGTATGCATATATATATATATATGTGTGTGTGTGTGTGTGTGTGTGTGTGTGTGTGTGTGTGTGTGTGTGTGTGTGTACACATGTATGTGTGTGTGTGTGTATATATATATACACACACACACACACTTGGTCATCTTGACACACATAGTTCTAGTTACATAGTAAGAGTTTCCTCCTCTTTGAGTTCTTCCTCACTTGAGGTCACCATAATTAAAAGACATGCTAGCATGAACGTGAATATATTTTGCAATTTCTTCCTTAGAGAGGGCAAGAGCATTATGCACACAACTAAAAGGAAACTATTGAATACTTGTGAGCTTAGGCTTGGAGATGGGGAAAATGAATTTCTTTGGTTACTTCAAGCCCTTCAAAGGTTTGGTCATTCCTTTTACTTTTTGAAGTTGAGTCGTTTGAAAGTTACCAAAAAAAAAATTAAAGCTAATCATAGTCTGTACTACAATTTTATTTAATGTTGTAATTTTTTTTTTAAGTGAGTTTCCTCCTTGCTCATAATAGCACAAAAACTAGAAAAATCACCTAAACTCATACAGATCTCAATTAACAGCCCTTATGAACGAATATAGAGCTAAAAGATTCAACAATCACTAATAGGGAAGAGGGTATCCATAGATAATTATTACAAATCGTTATTCATAGAATACATATCCAGAAAAATAGTAAATCTAGTCGCATATATGACGATAAGAAGAAATTACACGATACACAAAAGGTGAGAGGAGATTCAAAAATAGGGTAACTTCATTGATTTAGAGACATCGAGTCTATTTTACAATCACAAAGAATCGCATAGAATGCAAGTCTCAAGAGAAACAGTGAAGAGGAAACTCCTTGTAAAAATTAAAATGAATCTGTATAATACCATTCCGCAAGTCGCATAGAAAGCAACCGTGCAAACTTGCATGAGAATCCTAGGAAAAAACCATCTTCTACCACTACATTTGGCAATCATGTCTTCTTGTCAAAGTTTTATCATATTTTAAAATTAAATCCACCACGACCTGTGCCCTTTGCATTCCCAAGGAAAATAGGAGGCCAGGCCAGGCATCTCCCTTGGAAGGGTTGGTGGGAAAGTAGACGAAGCTAGGTGGGAGAGTTAATGCACTCACTGTCACCACTTTGGCATTCAAACCCTTTGAAGTTGTCCTTGGAACAACGCGTAAGTGCCAATCTTCTTATCATGAGCTCCTGCTCCCACATCTTTGCCATGACATTAAAATTCATGAACCTCTAACAAAGGCAAAGTTGTCAAAGTGTCATTCCGTCGCTTACCCATATAACCATCAAAATCGCGAGAGGAGCACAAAATCCTTCAATATCCCAACATAAACCTTTAATGCGCATGCTTTGTCAAACTATTGGCCATCATGCAAGTTTATATTTGCATACCTATTAGAACTTGCACGTGGGCACATACACCTCTAATATCTCAAAAAAACACATCCATTAGGCTTCGATCCTTTGTCATACAACTTGCCATGATATAGGGGAGAGCGATGTTTTTGATAGTTTGGAAGGATGGTGACATAAGAAAAATAAAGGCAGAGCCTTGAGTTGTCAAGATTGGAAGGGAAAGGATAAATGGAAAAAGAGCAACTTTTGGGAAATGGGGAAATAAAATATGGTCGAAAGGTAACAAAGATTCAGAAACTCCAAAGTTAATAAATACTTGAGTGAACTTCAAAAGACTTCAATGCATGGAAAGAGGCACTGAAATAAGGGATGACAATTTTTCTGAATTTGATAAGATACATAGATACTTCAACTGAGTTTTGGACTGTCGGGGGTGGGAGGAACTCATACTACATTTCAAGGATTGACACATCGAAGAAGGCACAACCTAGATGTCAAGTCTAATAGGGATGAATGGCTGCATGATGAAGTATGAAAGTCTAACAAATGTAGAGGACTTAGGATTTTAGAAGATTTTTGGGCTTTGAAGATTAGGAATTCTAAGGAATGTTAGGAAAGTATTAACAATCCAAAAGGTTGAAAATCTTAACACTTAGCTACTCTCATAAAGTTTATAGGTGGGATTTCAAGATCGATAGGAAGTTGATACAAGGATAAATGCCCTTGAAACTTTGACAAGGTAACAAAAAACAATTAGCCAAATTTTGGAAAGATTAGAGTGGCGATTTGAGAGCAGAAGGGAAGGTATGTAGGCATGAACAACCTTAAAATTTCTAAAATCCTGAAAAACTTAACACTTACCAATTTTTAGTTTTTCAACTTAGACATTTGACTAAGACATGAATAGGGAGATTAATGCAATAACTAAGGGTAGAATTTTAAGCAAGATGGACCATTTAGAATCTCTCAAATTATTTATAATTGATGGACAATAAAGTTGGCATAAAATGAAAACATTTTGACAACCTTTTGGAGGGTTTTCCTATTTAATACTAGGAATCCAATTGTCTTATCATTCCATTGGGCATGGGGTCATAGTGGCTTTAAAAACAAAAAAAAAACGACTATCTTAAAAAACTACAAAATTCCTTAGAACACAACAAAATAAAAGACACACATGTGAAACTACACTAAGAGGAAAATAGACAACTAAATCATACATTCTCCTAATGAGAATTTAGAGTATGCAACAATATTTATTAGAAAATAACAACTAATCTAATATGTAAATGATTTGAAAACTAAATACCAAATTGTCACAACTTACCTATGTCAAAGACAAGTCTAAAGGAGCTAACCTTCCTCAGACCACAACTACACTCATTGCTAGTTGTAACCATTAAGTATCTCTTCCTACATACATCACACTACAAATATTGTCTATATAGTGAAGATTCACTCCATTTTCAACTTTGTCATTGCAGGGTAGTCACAAAATGAAAGTTTCAAACTCATTTGATGACACGTCAAGTATGCACATAACAACATGGATAAATTTTTTTGGAAATAAGTCAACAACAAAATAAACATAACTTGTGGAGGAATGGATCTTTTTCCCACATAACTTGGGCACATTGTTGTTGTATTAACTAACCTCCTTATGACATGAGTTGAAGTGAATAGAGAGAATATTCAGCTCACATGGTAATACAAAATATGCCATACCTGCTTGTTGATCCGCACATGTGTAAACTCTTCCTCATGCACATCGAAAAAAAACTTTGAAGCTCTAACATATTATCAAGTTGAGAAACATGTTGATCTTATTTTCTCACATGTTACTACTCAACATCATTGATATTGATATGTTGATCCTAAGTGAAACACTTAAATTCAAGAATATCATCATCCCAACGCAAAAGATCACATCTTCATCTTGGATGAAGACCTCATAAATAGTCTTGGTAATCTCAAGGACAATAGACAATCAACATACATCATTGTTACATGTATTGATACAATCTACATTAGTAGAGATGTTGGAACCATGAGACACTTCAAGCAAATAACTAAATTCTTCAAATTGTGAGAAGAATGACTATGACATCTTCAAACTCATAACATGAATCATCCTCCACATCCTCTACTACACTAGTGTTATCATTTGTAATTTTATTTTCATGTGCACTGGTGTCCATGTCATCATACGCATGAACATCTTTAGCAACCTCAACACCAAAAAGGGGACAAAAGAAGGAAAGACATCAAACAAGAAAGAAATTTCTTGTTCACCACCTTCATCATGGACTAGTGTATGCTCTGAGTAATCAGCTCCATAAGTTGATTCGTCCAGAAAAATGCTGGATACACACTCTCCCTTGTTCATTTCACCGTGATGCACAACACTGAATATTACCGCTAAGGACGATCAAAAAAATCTTTAGGACCCAAGTGAATAAACCACTGGTGAATGTATCAAGGACAACCATTGCAATGGAAAAAGTGGCCAATATGACTATTTCACACTTATTTGGCAATATCTCTGACCCAAGAATTTACTCTTGCACACTTTATTTTTGCACCATCAACCAGACAAACCTCACACACAGATTTGATGCCTTCATTAACGAAAATCAAATATCAGATTTCATAGAGCTTAAATTTTTGGAATGCTGGAAAGCAAATATTGATTTACAACTTAACCCTCTTGATCCTATAACATAAGTTGGGACCATTCATAAATGCCATAGAAATGTATAGGAAATAGGACATACAAACAACCACATACTCTGGAGATGGTAACTTTTTTATTCCATGGAGATGTTTTAAAATGGTTTGTATTTTTGTGTATATAAGTTGCAAATGTTGCATGCGATTAATGTTTGCACAAATTGTGTGAGCTCAGTGGTTGCTATCAAAAAAATAGTAGAGGCAATAAATGTTCCAGATGATTAGATAGGAGGAGATCCATGTTTGCCACTTGATTATTCATCAATGGGGATAATTTGCAGCCAAGATGATCCTTCGTGAGTCATTATCATGTAAAATTCCTTGCTAATATCTAAAATGCATAAAAATTCATTGGATCATATATCTATGCTATTATCTAACAAACATGAATCTGAATATCAAAGCATAACTTCATAGGATTCCGATATTTTTTGTGTTTTGCAAAAATCTAACAAACATGAATCTGAAAGGGGGAATAAATACAAATATAGTGAACATAACAACACAGAAATAGTTGGTAAGAGTTTACATAGCCGTGTACTAATTCTCTTTTGTAGAGAGAAGGCCAAACTACCTTTTGATAAAAGTTTATTACTTAATAGTGTTACTAACTCTAAACTGTCAGTTAGAAATGCTAGGAAATAATAATATGTCTGGCCATAAATTCCAGACTATTATAATAGTCTAAGACACCTTTGACTTTATAAAATACCTTGTATGAATGAGAAAGGTAGTTTTTTCTACTTCTTTGCCAATCTTTTCAATTTTGTTGGGCTGACAAAGGCAACTGCAAATCAGCCTACCAGAGAAATTCCAAGATCATTGGAGACAGACTTGGAATTTGGCAGTCACTTCATCTGTCATTGAAAATTTTATGACCATCTGGTCACTTAAATACCTTTCATTTTACTTTTTAAGAAAAATATAAATTGTCAAAAAAATATAATTTATGAAAAAAATTATATATTAATTTTTTTTTATGATCATTGTAAAATTTCAACTTTCAAGTATAAATTATAATAGAAAACACAATGAAAATAATTTTTTTATTGCTAGGACAATGGCTATGTAACTAGCATAATTATCATATTATCTTAAAAGGTAAATGATGTTTGTTCAAAAAATATTCAAAATTCTTGTTATGTCATTAGTCATATGGATATATTATATATATGTATCTAAAATGAATGTTAAATTAGAAAGCAATGATAACTATCAGTAATTATTATAAAAATCTCAAATTTACTATTACATTTCTAGTAAGTTTCTAAATTCACATTAAAAAATATTCAAGAGAATCTTGTTAAAAATAATTTAAAAATTAAAAACAATTATATTCTATCTTTCAAAAGATTTTAAATTAATCTGTATTTCTATAATAATTATATATATTAGTATTGTTATAAATTAGAATGCTATATTGTATTTACTTATAATAATTATTTAGAGTTTATTAATAATTTAAAGTGTTACCGTTATACAAAAATATAGCAAGTCAATCTATACGACCTTTAAGTTGTAATATATGTCTAAAAATGCAAAAGCAGCCAAATAAACCATCGAATTCCAAGTCTGATTTGAGAAACTTCGAATACTAAATCAACTGTATGCTTACCAACTACACTATCTAATTTCATCCATCATAAGCTTTTATTATATAACTGGCCTACTTTCGTTCCACATCACACGATGGCTTATGCTTTTTAAAATGGTTGTTTTTATTGAGCTTGTGTTTTTTGGTTAAAAAGATTTCTTTAGGACAATAAATTGGAGGAAATCGTCTCAAAAGGATTAGTGAGACCTTCGGTACACCGATTTTCTTTCCCCTTTCTATACTTTTGATTTTCAACTAGACAATCCATCAATAGGAAGAGTGTTTTATGTTCTTGCATGTTTGTCTACTCTTTAATATGCTACTTCTATACAATTGACTACTTTCCACATAGAAATAGCACAAGAAAGAAAATAGCACAAGGCAACCATACCGTTGATCCTCAAAATGGTACTCAGGCAGGAAGCTACAAAATTGAAGGTTTGGTGATTGGACTTTTAATTGGGTGTTCGGTGGTGTTTGTTTTAGTCATCCTTCCAGGTATTTTGTTATGAAGGCACAAACACCCATCACAACCACTTCTGACCATAAATGATCCAATTTCATCACAACAACACATATTTGTCAGTGTTTCTCCAAACTCTAGTATGTGAAAAGAAGTCCATTATTATTATTGTATAACTATTTAGTGTTTCTATTTTTAAATAGGAGAGATTTTTTCTTTTCTTTTTCACCCTTCTTGGCACCTTAAAGAGTAAAATGATTCTCACAAGTTGGCTACAAAATACATAGAGGAAGATATTAAAATTTCTACCAATCACTATTCCACACTCGTTGGTAAGGGAAGATTTGGATTTTTATTTTATGGCAGACTTTCAGGATATGAGGTTGTGGTCAAAATACTTCGGAGTGATTCTAATCATGGCCAACAAGAATTCCAGAATGAGGTATGTACTCTTACACAGATTCAATAAATTGTCTAGGAAAGAATTTTGCTTAAATTTCTCAATTATTATTCTCTTAGCTCCAAATTCTCCAGTAACAAAGTGTTGTCTTTGGTTTCCGGTAGCCAAAACTAGAAACACCTCTTGATTGGCATACAAGACTGAATATTGCTCAATAAGTCGTAGTTGGTAAATTGTTTGTGGTAGAAATAACTGATTTACATCTATTTGTTTTTATTAAATAGTAAAACGGACCATATATCGCCCATTTTACACATATTTTGTAGGTTTTCTCTACCTGCATCAGTGTTGCTATCCTCCAATCATACATAGAGATATAAAGTGTAGTAATATACTATTGGATAACAAAATGTCTTCCAAGCTACTTGACTTTGGCATATCAAAATTGGTATAAATTTCTAATGGTTATACATTAATCGAAGTGAAAGGGACTATAGGTTATCTTGATCCTGAGTATTTCACATAACACTATAACATTTCTTTTTTCTTGAATATTCCTAGTCTAAGTACTCTTGAATATATTTTTCACCTAATTATGAACATAGGGAATGATAAAATAGTAGATTAAAATGTGGAAACTTTCATGTAGATACTTTGCAACATCATCATTAAAAAAGAAGACCGATGTCTATAGATTTGGAGTGGTTTTATTGGAAATGATTTCTGGAGTATCACCCAAGGATAGAATAATCTGTAATCCATCTAATTGTAGCCTAATTCAATATTTCCAATCATTTTTAGATATGTTTATTAACATATTGAAAAAAGCATTGCATTACGCACACAATCTTCTTTCATGTGGACAACTAGAAGAGCTTATGGACTCTTCATTGGGTGGTTGATATGACATAGAATCAACTTGCAAAGTTGCAGAGGTTGCATACCTATGCATGGAAAAGGAGTGAAAAAATAGACCCAAAATGAGTGTACTGGTGAAAGAATTGGAAGAAGTTGTGACACTTGCTAATGGTGATAACAATTATTCTGCTTCATATACCGGGGCCTTTTCTAATATGGGTGAGATGCTCTACCCTAGGTTGTAAGATCTTATATTAATATTTTGTCTGGTTATGGATCAATTGTAATTAGTTAGTTTACACATCTTTAGGCATAGTTTGTGTAGTCTTAGAATGTTGTGTGACAAGGATCTCAAGCTATAGGTTGTGTTTTTAATAATTTTTTTTATCAAATAAACTATATTTAGAGTGGGTTGGGTAACACCATGTTGCCCTTAGAAGATCAACATTTATTCCTTCATATTTATCTTCTTTCTAAAGAATTTAGAACATATATTTTTTTTATGTGTACAATTCAAAACTAGTATAGTTGGGATAAGCAAACTAAACCAATAGATAAGAGAATGTGTTGGAGATGAGAGACTAGTGCATTTGAAGACATTTTAGAAGTCTTATCCATTTTTTTTACTTATTTTTGTAGTGTAGGAAAAATCATCTCTTTTTCACACTTAATTTGGGAATGAATAATTAATAATAAATGAGTTTAATTATGTCTTAATTTGGTGTTGTAATACATGTTTTACATATTTACATTAAGTTTAGGGCCTTTTTAATTAAAATGGACTTAATTGTGCCTTATTTTTGGTGTTGTAAGGTGTATCTATACACTTTCACATCAATCTAGGGCTTTATTAATTGATTAAGGTTAATTTATCTTAATTGGCCCCTTTAATTCAAATCCAAGTCTAATTAATTGCAAATTCTAAGGGATAAAACCCGGCATTTATAAATGTCATAACATAAGGTTTAACATTAAGCAATGTGTGTCCTACGCATGTGGTTTGGCGGTTTTTCAATGATTTCAAATGTACATTCAAATGTTGGCTTGTGATATTTGAATTTCGAGAATTAATGTTAAGATATGTATAAATAAGAGGTCATTTCACTTAGTTTCACCTAGAAAAATTTCAAGAGAGCATCCTATATTTTCAAGTGTTCAAATCCTAGAGAAAATTTATGAGATCAAGAGCATTTCAAGAGCATTTTCAAGGCATTCAAGGGAAAAATTATTGAAGATTATTGTAGCAATCAATATTCCATTGTCATGTCAAAGATTTATTTCATCATACATGTTGCTTGAGCTAATATGGTGATGTAGTGTTCAAGATCTATTCAAGCATATCAAAGGCATTGTTTCAAGACAAGTTTCATGATCAAGATCTACATCCATTGAAGCCAATTCATGCAAGTTTGCAGATTTACAATCCAAGGTTCAAATGAGGTTTGGTGAGTTGTTACATAGTGTTGTTCATTCATCATTCCTTCATGATATTTTGTTTCAAATTTCAAGGTTTAATTACCAAATCAGGGTTTGACCAAAACAAACCCCCATTCACCTAACAAACAACATTTTTCTCTTTGATGTATGATTACAAATTTTAGGTTAAAGATCCTTTGAAGAGAAAAATTGAAGAATGTTGCAAAGTTGTCAAAGTTGCAAGAAAAGTTGTCATATCATGGAAACTCCTTTACATAATTTATTTTTCGTTGTCTAATAGTGGGAACCGTGAATCTAGGAGTGCATACACAACAAAAGAGAACCCAAAAAGCATTTTTTAGGAACCGTAGCTAGGACCCATTCGCTATAGGGTGAATAAGTCCTTAGTGAACTTCAAAAGGTGACTTTTGGTGAAAGGTACACATTGTTTTCTCCTTTTGATTAATGTTTCTATCAGATTTGATTACTATTTTTCATCTGCACTTTATAGCTTGCATTTTGGAGTTTGTTTGATGGTTACAATATTTCTTCCCAAATTGTTATTTAACTCATACCCTCGTCCTTGCATAGATAGGAAATTTGCATATTCACACGTTGATTTGATTCACCTAAGGGTTGATTGTCATTTCATTGTGTGGATCTCATTTATTTGAATGAAATTAGGGAAATAGGTCTTTGTGGTGAACCAACACATTCATTTCCCACATCATTCTCACCCCCTATTTCCCCGTTATTTCATTTCTTAGCTACATAAGCTTTACCACATGATATGGGCTAAGGAGTAATTTCTTATTTCTTTAAAGTATGGGTGATTTATACTTCAAATTTATAATTTTTAATTCTGGTTAAATATTTTTTATTAGAGTTATAAATAAAAAATGTTGGATATACACTCTTCCTTGTTCAAGTTTTACATACAACCAATTTCTATGGTGACTTTTTGTGGAGTTATAAAATATGCTCAAGTTTTGAATAGTATCACTTCAACATTCATAAAAGAGTTTTGATTATTTGGTTTTATGACGTAATCATTTTTTAGGTACGCACAGTTGCTTCGCTTTATCTAAATACCTATTGCAACTCCTTTAGTTCACTTGTGTAGTTGTACTCTAATTTGTTGTGGTCCAAATGACTTTGATCACCTACAATGTCAACTACTACACATTTAGTTGAGTTGTTACCTAGGAAAAGTGAAGGAGGAATCAACTTCTACCAATATGCTCTATGATGTTTTTATTGAGACATAGATCTTTCTTGTTACACTTTTTCACAGTTTGTGTCATAACTCTTGGGTACTTTTTGTTGTAAATTCACACTTGTTGGGTTCCTTTGGATTTCAAACCTTGGCATAAAAAGACATGTAAATTGTTTTTGATTAGAGGTAAATAGGTTTTGAAGGGGCCCGGAAACCCTTTACAAAAAAGAATAGTTGAAGCCAAAGATAATTAAATAGAGAAAACAACATCCAAAACAAAACAAACCATCAACAAGACAACAACCAAAACACAACAAACCATCAACAAGACAATAGCCAAAAAGGAAGGACAAAAAAAAAATCTACATATTCTTCATAATATTAGTAGCTTTCATGTCGCTCTCAATAGTCTTCTAATGTGCATCCATGACTTCAGACATTTCTTTAGCAAGGACCCTGGCCTACATCTTGGTCTTATTGTGAGTTCTAGCACCGGGCCCAACCACATTTACCTCATTAACCAAAACATTTTGGGAACTAGGAGCCTTGTCAACCGAAGCTTCCTCCACCACTTGCCTTTCACTAGCAACATCTTTCTCACCAGGAGTTACCTCCAT